>AYEL01080931.1:0-58784 GCA_000484575.1 Olivierus martensii
TATTATTCAATAATATATATTATAAATCAATGGCAAATATTATAGATTTTGTTTTCAATAAAATCTATAATCAATATATATTAATTTTACAGTAATGTTTTAGAAAAATATAAAATGATTGTGGATCAAGTAATAGGCTATATTATTATGTTGCACTCTATTATTTTCAATGAATAATGCAAGATTTAAAAAAAAAAGATGAAACGATGAAAAGATGGTGAAATTCGGAATTGAAAGGATGAAAGGAAAATGGAAGAGATCATATAAAAATAAGAAGCGTATAGATACGACGAACCTGTTCACCAATAGAGAAATGTGAAACTGGAAGCATGCTAAGGTTAAGTTTTGCATTTTAAACCGTTGTATTTTGTAATTATATATTTCAAAAAATTTAATTTTGAATAACAAAATAAATCAAAAATATTTCATTTAAAATTTAAAAAATTATTATTAAAAATTGAGATAATAAACTATATTAATTTAAAATATAAATTAAAAAATCGGAAAGAAAAAGACGATTAAAATTGGCTTTAAATCAATAAATAAAAAATATCAAAGTATAGTATAAATTTTGGACTAAAACAAAATTATAGATTTTTGTAACAATTCTGAAAAGAATATTATTATTTTCTCTAGAAAAGAGAGAGAAAATTTTAATAATTTTGTTTTCGTATTTTTTAAATATGAATATGTTCAGATGGCGTTTAATGATCTTATTAAATTGTTCATGATGAGACACACGTATTCTCGGAGGACAAAGCGGTGGCTACACCCTCCATTTTAACAGAAAGAAGAAGACACACGTATTCTGTTTATGTTTTTGCACATTGGGAAATGTAATGTCTACAATCAAAGCTTTCATAATCGAATAAAAGAATGAATTAATTTTAATCCTTATGTATTGAAACCAAACTGAAACTTGCTATCCACAATTTATTCGACCAGTTAATCAAATATTTGTTATATATGCTATTAGAATTTGCAGAAATATTATCAATACACATATCACATATTAAACAGAAGTGTATTTGTGAACTGCAGTTATTTTAAACAAAAATTTATTTGTTTTGATTAGAAAATTCTATTTTCCTATTGTCCAATATAATTCTTTATTTGAATTCTAGCTTTTTAAATTGCTGAATAAAAATTCTTAAAATTTTCTGCTGTCAGTCAGTATAATGAAAGTATAGCAGTGTATTTCTCTTGGCTTTTTAACATAATTAATTACTTTAATAAAAATATAGACACTAAAGTAATCACAGAATATTCATATATGATTATATATATAAACAGAACATATATACATAAATTTTCAAAAATAATCATTTATATATATATGTTTGTGTGTATGTGTGTATGTGTGTGTGTGTATGTGTGTGTGTGTATGTGTGTGTGTGTATGTGTGTATGTGTGTGTGTGTATGTGTGTGTATGTGTGTGTGTGCATGTGTGTGTGTGTGTATGTGTGTGTGTGTAGGTGTGTGTGTGTAGGTGTGTGTGTGTAGGTGTGTGTGTGTAGGTGTGTGTGTGTGTGTGTGTGTGTGTGTGATTATTTCCATAAGTCTGCATGAAAGAGCATGTCTAACATTATCAAGAACAACTGAGTAGAGACTGCATGCAAGTAACAAATTTCTCTTTGTATAAACTGTCTCTAATATTTCATAATCACAGAGAGAGAAAAATATTCATGTGAGACAGAAAAATCAAATTAACGTTTCAATCACTGCAATATTAAGATACTGAAAGAAATTGACTATGAATTACACTAAATGCATAGTGAAAAAAATTATTGAATGAGGGAAACATTCCATAAAACACAAAACAGATGTCTGAAACACTGAAACAATAAAAAATATCTAGAGATAGAAATCGTGAACAAAAAATATATAGCGGGACAATCAAATAACTATTGAAGCAGAGAAATATAAAAAACTCAGAAACAATGAAATAACAATGTTCATTAAAATACTGAAGTTTCATAGATAGAATAACATCAACTGAAATAACAATTTTTCTTTAGATTAGGGAGTCCAAAAAACTATAAATATACAATCATAAATAAACAAAAGAAACAAGCCCAGTAGTAAAAACATAATAAACATATACACGATCACTGCAGACAAAACATCAATAAGGTAAACTAAAATATTTATGCATACATTATGTTAGACAAACAAGTATAGCATAAAAATGCATAAAGAAAATGAAATGCCTGAATAAACAGATAAAAGCAAGACATCGTTAGAGAAGCAATAATGAATATAATAGCAATACAATAAATATTTATACGAAACAGTTCCAAAAGTATGCAAACCTAAAACACTTTGAGACATAACTAATATACAAATATATGCACTTACGAATATGCACTTAGCATAAATACAGTATATTAGCAGAGGTATAAAGAAACAATTTCAGACTTGTTACGCAATCAAATACATGAAGAAATATGCCAAAATGAATTCCAAAACTTAGGCAAACTATATATATAGGTTCAATTATCAACAAACGTACAAAATAACATACCCAAATATATATATGAGCGACTATTTTATCATGAGCCATCTGGCTAGAATTTGCCAGATGTCTGCATAATAAAATAGTCGCTCATCACCTTGCCGGGTTCAACTCCGGGCTCACACCTGTAGCTTTTCAGGAGAGGTTAAAGGATGGAGTTACTTCTCAGCCCATTGGACTCCATCCTTTAATTTTCCGGTTTATATATAAATAGTCCAACATGGATATTGCCAGCCTGTGATGAGCTATAAAAGTGATTTCCTTTACAATGTATATTATCCTATGTGCGATATGGGGCTTAATTAAAACTCATTTCACCTGCTGCGTGGAAGCGTACTGTGTCTCTATTCTGAAATTGGTTAGGTTAGGTAGGTTAAGCCGCCGTATCATACGAGGGATATTCTATATCTGGCGGCGGCACTTGTAGCGCCCAGCACAGGCTGGCCAACACCCATGATGGGGCCAACCGGATGGTTGAAGGATGGGGTTCAACAGTCGGGCCCAGACCCCTCCTGAAGAACTGGAGGTATGGGACCCAGATTTGAACCCGGATCCTCTATCATGGTAAGCCACAGCTTTACCACGCGGCCATCATAGACTGGTCGTTGACTGCGAGTGAAGTACTGCGAAGCTTGGTAGCAAGTAAGGAAATTCAGATGAAACTAAGAGAATTGATGAATACGATAGACCAACTGATGGCTTGATCCGAGCCACAGTGGCCTGCTTGTCTTCCTCTTGGGGAAGGGGAGATAGCCTTTCGTTCCCAGATCCTTTTTCTGGGAATGAGACGTAGCCGTCTTGTCCCCTCGGGGACGGGACTCAGCCTCTACTTGCCTTATTCCTTCTAGGGCAAGACGTTTCTGTGGTGGATCACCACAAAACTGCAGTTACAGTTTCTGCTGTGCAAGGCGGATGTCCGCATCTCCTGTGGATCGTTCGGTGACGGTGAGACCTCACTGAAAAGTGCACAAAATGGCAAGGGTTAAACTGTGTTTCTTAACTCTGTAGTACCTTCACAGGTGGAGCACCTTTAGACAATCTTTATGATTATATCGAGACACAATATGAGCCACGCGGCCATCCGGCCGACCCTGAAGAATTTGGATTCACGAATTCCAACCTCTAAGAGTTTTTCCAGGAGAAGTGGTTCGGCCTGTTGAACTTCATCGTCCACCTGATGGGCGATTCCATTAGAAGTGTGGACTATCCATGGTAGGTACACTGGAATGCTCCGCCGTTTAATCGTTAGTTAGAAAGCGATGTAAAGCCTTATACGAAAAAATTTCTTATAAATACTTATAAAATTATCAACAAATTGGATAGAAAATACAAAATACGTCATCAATAAGTGAAGATACATGTAGATAACGATTAACAAGATTAAAATGTTCTTGATTTGCTTAAACAGAATCGACTGATACAGATAAGTACAAACACACAAGATTTCTTTCTTCTATCTTTCTTCTCTGTTTCAGAGTTAAAACAATCTGATAATGTTAAGTAGACATTCAAAAATTTTATAATAAGCTTATCTACTTTGTTCATAGTCTGCTACTGACAAAAAATTTAGGATATTAACTATATATTATTCAACTGGCGAAGAAGAAAATGGACAAATATGTAAAAATACAGTCTGTGTGTGATTATAATATTATAAGTCTATATTATTTCTGTAATATAATGAAATCCGTTGTATATTACAGTTCTGCTTGTTATCCTCTACGAACGAACTGTTTCTATAGATACTTATCTACGTGTATCGTCCTATTTTGAGTTTTTGTGCTGTGCTGAATCTATCTATGTATGAGTTTAATTAAACTAAGAGTTAGTTTTTTTTATCAACAGATGCGCCAGTTTCCATTCTTTTAATTACTAAGTAGCAGGGTGAATACAGGTAGGGCCGCATTAACGTTTACATAGTCCTAGGACTTGTATTCGACTTCCCGCTTCGTCTCGACTTACCATTAATGACAAAAATCATCATTCCAAAAACTGTCTTTTCGACCTTAGTAATATTTTAATACTTTCTATATTCAATATACTTTCTATATCAGTAATATTTTCAGTATTTTCTTTATCAGTACTTTTTATAGAAAATGAAATATTAAAACAATTGCCCACTGACAAAATTATAAGAAAATTTACAAATCAAAATGCCAGAAAGTAGATATACCTTAATAACTAATCTTATACAGTATATTGAATGTGGTTTTTATATAACAAGGGCGATTCATGATAGTTTATATTTTCAAAAATTGTTGTTTAATAAACCTATTTCTATTTTTAAAAATTTCTGCTTATAACTTTTGTGGATGGCTTAAAGAAGGTTTCATAAAATTATCTATCCATTTATTATATGATTGAATCTTCTAATTATTGATATGTTTTAAATATGGATATGAATCTGAATAGAAATGAGTATACAAATATGCAGAAAGTAGTGTGTGTTATTGCTATTACCAATGTTAATCTCTTTTTATTTTTGCGATACAATGAAATCCATTGAATATTTATACATTTATGTATTAACTATTAATAATTCAGTTTTGTACATTTATTCAGGCTTCCTGAACTTATTATTTTATATCCGACTGCCAATACCTGTGATGACTCTGAAATCTCATGTCAAATATATTACCGGATTAAGATAGCAATAAAACAATGATTTAAGTTATTATGTTATTTGGAATTTCGAATTTAGATTGTTTCATATATTATTATTAGGCCTGAGTACAAAATATTTATTATTGAATTTCAAATAGATAAAGATAGCATGAAATGAGTCAGAGAATTGAAATCTTATTTTTAATAAATTGTCTAGTTACAGTAGTTAAATGGACGGCCACGTGAAAGCGGGTTAGACTTCCACTCTAAATATGGATTCGTTTCCCGGCTTTCGCATCTTCAGATTTTTAAATAGATATCTAGACCCGGATCGTTGAACTTCAGTCTTTATCTGACTCGTAATCCCTATTTTATGGATCCTTACAATGGATATGAGCAATCAATTGTGGTCACTGGAAGGCCGGATTCCACAATTCCAATTTTTCAGAAGGGTCCGGGTCCGAATTCGATAGAACTACATCCTTCATCATCCAGCTGACCTATTACAACGATGTCTAGCCAACAGTGGAATCTAAAAGTGTCACCACAAAATTATCCCAAGTGTGATTTGGCGACATAATTAAAATTAATCCAACCTTAGTAACTACCTTTCTTAGTAACCTCCTGTTAGAAGAAAGGAGAAGATTATTTATAATGTGAAGTTTTGATTTTAATTTTAAAAATGCATTAGCCTGATCGGCTTGCATGTTTGATACTGGTCGGCCGGATGGCAGCGTGATAAAGCTGTGGCTTACTACCCTGGAGGATCCGGTTCAAATCCGGGTCCACACCTCCAGTTTTTAGGCGGGGTCAGGGATCGGTCCGTTGAATCCCATCCTTCAACTTTCCGGTTGATCCCATCATAGGTGTTGTCCAGACTTTGATGGGCTCTACAAGTGGCCGCCGCGAGATAAAGTATATCCCTTGTGCGAATGGCGGTTTAACTAAACTAACCTAACCAAAAAGTTTGATACTGCTATTATAAATTCAAATGATGTTTATTAATTCACGAATTAAATCATCGTTTTCTGAGTTTTACGTCGCATTCTATCAAAGCCAAATACTAGTCGATGAGGCAATTTAAATGCCTACCAAGGACTACCCATATCTATAATGAATTCATCTGTCAAGTGGAGATAGGATTCAATGAGTTGAGCCTGGATTCTTCCTGACAAAACTCTGAAAATGTGAGAATCAGAAACTAAACCTGGATTCTCCAAGATGGAAGCAAAACATGTTTTCAAACTGCAATCCGGCCAACTAAGTGGAATCTTCATCATATATCTCTAGTAAATTTTTTCAAGTTAGGCTAAACTAGTTAAGTTAGTTAAGCCGTCATATCACACTTGGAATATTCTGGAGGCGACCAATTTTAGAACCCAACACATACTGGCCAGCATTCATTGTGAAGTAATCCGCAAGATTGAAGGATGGGATTCAAAGGGCCGAGTCTGGACCCCTCCTGAAAAACACATTTGACCCGGATTTGAATCCGGCCTCAAAAGTTGTCGCGAATGCTTTATCACGCGGTCATCCGGCCGATTTAAGATTTTTTCAGGAGTCGTACACGGCTCGTGTACCCTATTCTTCACTTGACGGCCTACACCACTGTGAATATAAGCAGTTTGTGGTAGGCATTGAACTGCTTCACAACTTAGAAAACGACATAATATTAAATATAAAAAACAGAGATTAATAAGGGACAAGTATTCCAATGTACAGTACATCATGAGCTATCAAGTGAAGAATGGAATCAACATTCCATGATTTAATTTCTAAAACATCAAGCTTCGTGAAACTCGAAAAATTGAATTCAGATCCTCTGGTAGTAATCCAATGCTTTACCATACGGCCATTCAGCCAACTTAAACTTATTCAATTAATTTAAGAAATTCATTCAGTTTGTAACTCATAGATGATTTGGTAGTATAAAAATTGCCATTCTTTTTTGCCATTTGTCTAAATAATCATCCGATTATTTATCAAAAATCACAGTCATAGATCCGAATTTCCCTGAAAATTCTTTCTTTCTTAATTTTACGCATTATCGGCTGAATTGACCGTGTGAACACGCTTCGACTTGCCACATAGATAATCTGGGTTCGATTCTAATCTAGAGCTTGGATAATTTTATACGGGATATCCAGTCCGGCCCGTCGATTCCCGCCTCTATAGTTCGACCGACAACTTTACGGGTGTCGTTGTCTGCATAGAATCTGACCCCTTTCTCTGTTTTTCTTCCTGCTGCATAGTAACTAACAGATTGAGAAGTGGCGTCATCCATTGGCAAAAAGTTTACATATAGGTCTTTTGACAATGTGATAATGCAATTATATACAATAGGATTCCATTTCGGAGATTCTGGATTCATTTCCAAATCCTATAGCTCCATACTTTTAGGAGAGATCAGAGTGTCCTGAATCCCATCCTTAAAACTTCTGACTGATTCCATTACAGATGTTGGTCTGTGGTGGCTCTAAAGTGATCACAGTTAAACATATTCCTTTTGAAATTCAATGGCATAATTACAACTAATCTAACTTAATTTATATCCTTTTCGATTTTGGCAATTTACCATAATAATAATAAACATTTGTAGTGGAATTGGCAATAGCTGTAGACGTATTCTGGAGATTGCGACTCGAAATCGATCCCAGATTCTAAATATGTAAAACTAAAAAAGTCAGTCATTCAGAGAAATTCTATTCCATCAGTCATCATTCTTTATTTTATTTTCGAAAACTATAGTACCAAGGATAGAAATTCTTCTTTTTACAGCTCCTTCACATATATGAATCACAAACGATTGAACATATTTTAATAACTTTTATTTCGTTTCAAATATAAGCTGCTTTAAGTTTGAGCACAATATTCTGTGTAATCATTCATTAATTATCTCTAAACAATATTGCTAAAATCCTTCGAAACTCAAATCCTCTGGAAAAATTTATTATTTTAACTACTAGGCTAACTTAGTTTTTCAGCTATTTTACTTATTGTTAGTTCCACGATTAGAGTATTTCAAAGTTTAAATTTCATTCATAGTTTTTTTTATTATTATTTCAGATGAAAGCCATTCCCTTCTTGAATTATTTTCAATAGATTTTTCCCATTCTTAAAATTTCTTAAAACATTAAATTTCTCAATCAATTATATTGCATTCTATTTGTACCAGTTTATTTTGCCAATTTATCTCAATCTGAAACACGATTTAATGCATGTTCTCGTTCTGAGTTCACAATTACGACACAGGAAAATGGTTTTTTCTTTTAATGCAACAAATATAAAGAAGTCATATAAATCCAAATACAACGGTAAACAGACTGACTACTAGGGATTATGTTGACCTTATAACATGCTGTATACTAATACAATACCCTAGAGCCATCAGTTCATCAAAAACAGAACTAGTCTCATTATTTTTTGATCAAATCTTATAACATAAATTATTGAGATTAATGACAAAGTTGACTTGATATACATATATTTATCCAAGACTATTTTTTGTCAACAGAATTTAATAAAGTATTAATCTTTTGTTATATCAAATTCTATTTATCAAAGTTTTTAACATTGTCAATACTTTTATTTTGATCTATATTTATTTTATTTCATGATTTTACAGAAGAATCATAACAAAGAACTCTAAAAATGGCCATTTTTATGCTCTTTATAAGCAATATTACTACACAGAAGGAAGTCCTAGATTGATATGATCAATACAAACATTACTGAGAACTGATCAGATGTTCATTCTCAACTGATTATTACTATTTTCTATTACTTCAATCAGTAGAATGAAAATATGAGTTGGATTTTGATGTCTGATAATTTAATTTCTATCAAATTAAATTTTCATTAGATTATTTGTATTGAACTAGAATATGATATGCAAAATGATTGTATATTTGTGTTGTATGTACATTTTATAATTTCACATATTAAATTTTTGAATAATTTCACATTTTTATTATTTTTCTATTTTGCAATACTTAACAGAATTATATAACACAAACGATGATTTATAAGAAATTGGAATCTTAATTAATATCAATTATAATTTAATGAAAGATTTTTAATAATTTCATTATACACTATTTGATAATATTTCGTATATTTTGATGAAATATAATTAATAACTTTTCGCTATATGTACCGGAAAAGTTAGATAGATTTATATATTTATAACTGATTTAAATTTTCAGGAATAATTTGAATTTTAAATGTTATGCAATGCACAACAGTATATTGTGAAGTTCCAAACATATATTATACAGTATACCTCTTTAATTAGACTTTCTTTTTTACAAAATAATAATATTTTAAATATTATTTTAATATAATAACGGTTTAAATGTTTAGCTATATCGTAATTACAAACAATTAATTTCTTAAAATATTGTTAAAATTTGTGTTTAGAGGAACTTCGTGATTATTTAGAATTTATTTTTAGTCTACTTTCTGATATTATATATGTCTTTCAATAATAATACTCAGAAGAAAGTTGAACTCATTTCCTTCTTCTTTAATCTCACAACTAGCAATTTAAAAATAACACCCGGTTATCTGATATAATTTGAATTAATTAATTGATTTTCATGAAATTTAACAAGATAATCAAGCTGTAGAAGCTAAAATTGATGCTTATCAATTAACTTAATCTATTTAAAAATGGCGAAGTTTCAAATTTTTCAGTTTTCTCCTTAATGAAAGTAATATGGAATCGAGATTGAACTATCAAATACAGTAATTCAATCCTAGGTCTTCTTACAGACTTTAAATGTTTTAATCTTCGTTCCAAAATAGAGAATATATTACAATTAATTCTTTCTAGAATAGTTTGACAGAAAATTTTGATTAAAAAAGGGCTTCTACTTTTTATTGAATCAGCTTCTTTTTATTTTATAAAAGAGAAGCTCTTTTTATTTTTATGAATTGAATGATAAATCAAGCAGACATTTGCAATCCAACTTTAAGATTTTAAGGCAAAATAGAAAAAAAATATTTTATAAGAATAGAAAGTAATTTTATTGGCTATTCATATATATTCTCAAGCATCAATTATTCTTTACCCAGTGATTATTATTCAAGTAATTATTTTTTATTATAAAGCCAACAATATTGCTATATATATTCTATATTTATCACTTATTTAGATACTATATTTTGGAGAAATTCTATTGTTTGAAGCTAAACTAAGAAATTTCAGTGAAATTATTGCATCTTTGTGATGTTTTTGCTCTTAAACCTAATTAAATATATATCAAAATATATAAACATGCATTATATTACAGAATTGATCATAATATGATGTTAATTTAGAAGTCAAGCATAAAACTAACCTTATTATGTAACAAGAAAGTTGGTCACATCATATATGCTCAGTAAGAGCTAATATTTCTTAATAACTTGTATTCAGATAGAAGAAAAAGAATATCAATAATCTCGTTGATAATCGTATCTTTGGATGGTGAAAGAAACTGAAATCATTCTTTTTCTGAAGAAAAATTTGAGTGGATTACTTCAACAAATTTGATTGGCTTAGGGCCAATTGTTTTATTCACTTCTAAAAAAAGAAAAAATTAAATATATGCTTTCAAAAACTCGCTAAAGTTTTATGCCATGATTCCATTTTATTTAAGTAGATATGAATAATTTCATTAAATATAAAGCTCAAATTTTATATTTATAATTTACGGAATTATGGTATTTTTAATTCTAAGTGAAACATTCGACTTTATCCAGTAAACTGTGTAAATATTGATGACATAGCAGCAGAGAAATCTTCATGTATTGATATTTTGCAGTATATTCTCTAGTTTTCCAATGCTCTAATCTGAACTATATATTTGCAATTCAGTTTTCAAATATTTAGATCTATAGATTACTTATATTGACATCTAATTTCATATCTAAATTACTCTGATTTTTATTTATCCAGGTTAATAACTATTGTTTAAAATTCAAAATAAAACTTCCGAAATCATTTATATTCCTTAATGATTCACTGGAAGATATAAAAGGGAATAATAGATTAAAGGTTCTTAGCTTATTATGTTCAAACAGACTGGATTATTAGATTTATTGATTTTTGGATTATTAAGAAAAATCAATATTTATTTTTTTATATCAACTAATAGATTGATTGATTGAATATTAGTCAATGCTCGACTAATGGTTCTGCGAAATGTTATCGTTAGAATTATTTTCTAAGAACCAAGGATAGAAAATATTTTAACGTTTAAAAAGAATGGTTGTGTATTTTTATGTAATAAATATCATCAAGTTCAATCAATGCTTGCAAATGATGCGATGGACAAAATAATCCTATAAATAATAATTAATAAAATCTACATAAAATATTTGAGAAAGAATGCTATATGTTTAATGTTGTTTACGCAGGAAATATCTATTATATAAATGAAATATTCTATTCAGTTCGAAAGGGCAAAGAATAATAATGATGATTATTCTATAAAAAAGACCATAATTTAAAAAATAAAAGAAAAACTATTATCTAATGAGAAAAAATATGAAATATTTTAATTTTGTAATTTTATTTTACTACGTGAAAGAAATCTTTCTGATCTTTCCATTTTGATCAATGGATAAACGTGATATCAATATAGATCCATTTAGATTTATTTAACCATCCTTCATATCAAAAGAATTCGATCATATTACATGTAAAATTCATAATATGAATCATTTTGTTTATGATTTATTATTGATAAAATATTCTTGATAATTAATACAGATATAAATCCTACTAAACAAATTCTAAAAGAAATAATAGAATTTGTTGAGATTTCTTGATAAGTAATATTTATCTATTCCCACAAAGCTTTCGGAAGCATTGATCCAACTGAATAAATTGAAACTTTCGTGCAAAGACTGAAATTAAATAAAAAATATTGTTAGTTCATGTATTTTTATTCTAGATCCATGCTGGTTTTAATTTATAAATTAAAAGAAAATTGAAGATTAATCTCAAAATAGCAAAATTTATTTTGTTGGAATTATAAGTTAGTGCTTTTAATATATAAATTTTTTGTGCATTATAATAATTAAGTCTGTGAGATTTAATTCAGATCTCTCTCAAATAGTTAAAATATTATATTTAAATTGTTAACAAGTTATTTACTCCAACAAATCAAAGATTGTGATCGATTCCCTTTAATCTATTATTCTCTTTCATTTCATTGATCTAGAGACTTTCACAAGTGGCAGCTAGTGTATTATTCGTTTAGATCCAACGCAATTGTGTCCATCCGAAAGAGTAAGAAAAGTATTGTTCCACGTTAAACAATAAATTAATCTAATTATTGGAATTTTATTGGTTTATTATTGATTTCTTTTAAATCACAAGGGTATTTAAAATGAGTTAAAACGGAATCTATTTGGGATTGAAGATTCTTTAGCTAATAGATAAAATTTCATAATCGCATTATTTATCCTAGAATATAAAAAGCGATTTGTTACAAAAGATAACTCAAGATCTAGTTTTATATACAATTTCATAAATAAATAAAATACATAAGAAAAGGAAGTAGAAGTATAATTGTGTAATATTCCATATTGTAATGTTTATTAAAATAAATTTTAATGATAAAATATAATAATGTTGTGAATTGCTTAATTTTTAAGATAAGATAAAATATCTAAATACCGTATTTAATAACATGTTAATAGTTTCATGAATACATTCTAATATTATGTCTAATGTAACAATAATTATTTAACAAACATTGTTAGATCAGTCAATAGAATAACTAAATCAATGCAATCAATGCAATTGCATTTGGTCCTTCATCTAAAGAACGTTATTATGATAAAGTTCTTTATGAAAACTATTTTCTCGCATACTATTTAATTAACATTCAACAACAATTCGAAACTTATATATGCATACGCTATACTATATAATAGTAAGATAAAATACTGTATTACAATAACAAGGAATTTATAAACAAATTGAAATAAAAATAAGAATGTGAGGAATTTCATGTAGTATATAAAAACTGGAGTGAAACTGTGTTAATCACATTGTTAATGTTCATCATATTTCTATTGATCCTGTCGTTTAACTATATTTAAAGACAATTTTGTGTATGTTTGCATTGGAACCTCATCTTTTTGTTATGCCAATGAAAGCTGTGAAAAATATAACACTTTACACACTAATATTTTCTTGAAAAAACATGAATTCTATTTACTCGAAGGAAATTTATCTTATAATATCTTTTATTATTTAACAAATGAATACAATATTGTTTATTTGATTTATATAGAGTGATATCAAAAATAACGATGAAAATTGTGAGCAATTTTGAACACAAAAACAATGAAAAAAAATCGAATTAAAAAGCGATTTTTTCAAAATTGTAGAATCCAACGCGATGTAATAAAATTATATAAATTATTGTATAATCTGTCATTTATAAAAATCTGTTATTTTCGTAGATTTATTGAGAATATAAATTATGTCATTTATGAAAATCACAATTTCATAAACGACAAGTTTATTTAAATTGTAGACATTTATTTTATTTTATTGATTTCATTGCTTTCTTCAATTTTGGAAAAACAATTTTTTTTGTTTGTGTTTATATTGGCTCAGTTTTTAGGCGAAATTTTTGAATCAGTCTATATAAATCTTTTGTGATCTAGCCTTCTATTTAAAAGAATAGTAATGATAAAAACACAAAATCAAGAACAAATGCGAATTTTTACTATTTTACTATATTCAAAGCAATTAAAGTGAATAATATTTAAAGAACGAAACAGCTTTAGTTATAAATATTTTATGAGGTGTACACAACTGATTTGATTTGCATGATTTTAACCTTTGGAAATACAGTAGTTAAAAGAGAATCTGATTTATTACTGTTTGAGTAAATGATGTAGAAACCGTTCTGAAAAAGTTGTAAACTGTTTTCAAATAAATTGTAACACTTTTAACATTATTAAACGCATATAACAGTTCATAACACGATTTACATAATGCTGCTTCCAAACTAACGTTGCAAGTTTTTAATAATTTTTATAAAATTTAAGTATCTAATCAATAAAATCTCATATTTAAGAAAATGGCAGCAACTTAGAACAGATATTTCGGGAAATATCATTATATAAATGTTTTTGTTGACTTGATGTGTAAAATTCATTTCGAAATATTTTTATATGTCATTTTTATTTTATCCTGAATTTAAATATCATAAAATGATTAAATAAAAACTAGTCATAAGATAAATAGAATGAAGCAATTCTGTCTTCCTTTTCGTATAATTAGAATTAGACAATGTACTTTACTTTGATATAATTCATTTAAATTTCACGAATAGTAGTATATTATATGATAAACAATGGATAAATAAATTTGTTCTTTTCTAAACATAATAAAGTCCTTCTTCATTATTGCATTTATCACATAAATTGATAAGTAATATAGCGTAACTGTTTAAGAAGAAATTAGTTTAAAAGTTGCCTTATTTTATATGGAAAGATTAATTTACAGTTAAACATATTAAAATAAAATTTACCGTCATTATTGCATTTATCACATAAATCGATAAGTAATATAGCGTAACAGTTTAAGAAGAAATTAGTTTAAAACTTGCCTTATTTTATATGGAAAGATTAATTTACAGTTAAACATATTAAAATAAAATTTACTTAACTTTTCTTTCAAAAATCAATATTTTTGAATAAATTAGCTTTTCGGTTTGCAGAACAGCTATGAAATCTTGTATGGAATCGAGGTAAGAAGCATAATCATATTTGCTAACAGGAAATTGATAAACATCCTAATAAGTGAAGATAATGAAATCATAAATACTAGAAATTACATATCTGGTCTTATTATTACGTTATATTTCATACATTAATCCTAACTAATGAAACTCTTCAGCACTACAGTACATAGTCGGTTATCTGAATCATTATATTAAATCTTTAATCAGGCGATTATGGTTCAGCAGCTTCTGGTATCAGATTTCAACAGAAATCTGTAATAATGAGCTACTCTTCAACTTTCTTCAATATAATGACATATTTTAAATTATAGGCTATTAAATAAAAGACAAATATGATGCTTGAAAGTATTTCTATTTATTTGCTACCATCTTGAAATAAATGGTGAAAATTTTATTTATTTGTGCATTTTAGTAGATTATTCATGCATTTTAATAAAGTTTTGTAAATTCTGTTTCACAAATGCTCGGATCACTCAGCGCTTCTCGGGCAATTATGGAGCAGAATTTTTCATATTTGTATACAGTATATGGTTAATCAATATTCTTTGTTAAGTCATTTATTAATACATCATTATAACAATTTTATACATCATGGGACATCCTTTTTGATTGACAAATATTATGACATCCACTATTATGTATTTATAAGATAGCCATTAATATGTCATCATGATGGCATTGTTATATAATTATGACGTCATTCATTATTGCATCATTTGGGGTTACAACATATCATATGTCTAATGCCATTATATGTCATGACTTAGTATATTATTAATGTACTGGATGGCATCATAAAGCATTCAGATAATGTCATTATTATTAACTTTGAATCTTAATAGCATTTCAAACTTAAAACATCTTCAGTAATCAAGAGATCTAGCAAATCCAAATTAGAATAAAAATATAAAAGATTAATCTCAGATTTTATCACTTTTCCAAAATCCGATCCCAGAACCGATTTTGATCGTATTTGGAATTGCAATGTCTACAACCATTTTAAACATGTAGAATTTTCAAGGCCCTATTCTGATTTTGTGGCTATAGCTGCCATAGAAACAAATAGAATTTGTCTTTTATTAATACTATATATTAATGTACATATCAATAAAATTGTTCTAATTAACCATATTAAAAGAATTCAGACTATTTAATGTTTGAAATAAAAATTTCAATAATTCTAGGCTCTATGTAAATATATTCCTAAATTTCATATGTGATTTTATTATACTATAAAGTTTTTCTTCCATTGTTGATAGCGTTACACAGTAAAAACAAAGGTTAGAAATTCGGCAAAAGAATGTAATGATATTCGGAATGTTAAATAATATGAGAATACTAGAGCTTAATAATTCATGAGATCAAACACGAGAACTTATGTATAAAACAGTACTTTTTAGAGACCGGTGCATCTTAATTTCATCTAAATAAATTAATAAAGAAGTGACTTAGATGAAAAGCGGAATAAAACTAATAAAAATCTTTATTAATTTTATTCCGCTTTTCATCATGTCAACACTATATAATTGTGGCCATTATAGAATCCACTACATCCACTGTAGAAACATACTGATTCTAAAATGGCTACTCATAATAGTGATTAACTAGCAGGGGGAAGTTAAGGAACAAAGAATAGGGAACAAGGACCCAAGATCGATTTCGGATTTTATCACATGTCCAGCTGGCGGACAGAAATATATTGTGAGCAAGATAATAATCCTAGCCATAAAATTTTGAAAATGAGATAAGAGAATTTCTGTTGTATCAAATTAAAAGTCAACTAATTATCTATTATAGAATAATATGTATTCTTGATTATATATTACCTTTTATATCCCCAAGATAAAACTTCAACATTTTTAAAAGGATCCCAGTTTGTTTTCCTTGAATGTACGTAAGTTTCCTGTAAAGATAGTATATCTTTAAATATATAGCAACATATACAGTATTTAAAATCTGAAAAAAAGTTTGTTTTAGTTACATCCAATCTATAACAGCACTAAATAATCTGTATTCTGGCTCAAATCGAAGATTTCCTTGCTATTCATAATAAAAATAGGCTGATTGCCTATTTTTAAAATATAAAGCTTTGTATTTATTACATAATTTAAGAAATACTTTCATATTTTTTGTTGTTCTCTTCCGAAATGCTTCCTTTTATGTAATGATGGTAATTTTTTATCATCAATAATTCAGCAAATCTACATGCTTCAACTAATAAAATTTTACCTTCTTTGTCATATTACCCTGGCTGACTACTTTCATTTTTGTCAGATATATTTTTTACTTTGATACTAAGTAATGGAACATTACTTAGTATCAAAGTACATTACTATATTATGCCTACATTAGCTTTGGGCAGTTCATGTTGAATGTTAAACTCAGCTGGGTTGATGAAGAATGAAATTAAAGATTCTTAATTCCTGAAATTTAAATTTTCCTGACTCCCCTAAAACCTTTGGATCCCTAGAAAAGAAACTGTTATAAATTTTGATTTCTCCAAGTAAAAAAAGAAAAAATGCCATACCACGTTGCCAACTAGTTGGTCAATAAAACTCCAACTATTCCTATGATCCACTTGGCCGAAATTTATTTTCATCACAAGGAAAATATGTAGAGAAAATAATAAATTTCTTATGCAGAGATTTGTGTTCCCAGTTTTTGTTGTTTGCTCCATTTTTAAACTCATGACATTTAATTCTAGAGATGTCTGAGCTTTTGGATTCAATTTGAGGTATACTAATAACATCATTATAAGCAGAATTACCCAATTTCATGCTAGAAAAAATAGCTCTTTGATCAGACATATCATCCTAATTCTTAAATGAAAATATAAATGTATTTTTATATGTATTTAAAATATCCTTATTCAAAGAATAGTTATTATTAAACAAGTTCTATAAATGATCTCATAATATTATTTTGCCTATTACATCAAAAAATGACCGTACGAAGCAATTTATGTTTTGCATAATCCCAATAATAGTCAACCCTTAGCATCATATGTTGCACTTTGATCGGTTTTTGAAAACCGATCAAACTGATCGATTTGAAAGCATCAAAACTACTATCAAAGTTCATTTTACTAATAGAAAATAATTCAAAAATGAATCCCTATCCCTTTGTTGTCTCCCTACGATAAAATGAATTTGAAATCTGAGAGAGTTACTATAAAAGTCTAATTTTAAAAAGATAATTTTAAATGATTTTATTACGATTATATAAAAAAATAAATTTATCATAAATTGATTTTACCTATATTATTAAAGAAACCGAAAAGAGATATTTAATCAACTTACATTATAAATTTTTATGTCTTATTCTCTTCAAATATTCAATATTTAATGCATAAAAAATTTTCGTCTTCAATAAAAATTTTTATATTTTAACAATAAAGTATGAAAACATGAAATGTTACATATGAATAATTATTAAATATTTCATACAATTTAACTTAGATTTAATTACCACAACTGACTATAGTCGACGACAGCATCATGAGTCAGTATTGAGTGTATGGGAGCAGTCTATTCACAAGTTTGTAACCTTATATTAAGGAGCGTAACAGTCGATTTTAATTTAAAGGGTAATACCACCAGTTAGTGTTTCCGGGCGAGAATTCCTTCCCGTCCGTTCCCGGGAATTTTTTCGTTTTCCCGTTCCCGAATACCGACAAACTTTTCTCGGGAAAATCGGCTCCTAGAACCCAGTAATCCCTACAATGGGAAATAAAAGTACTATTCACAATGTATCTTTTAGAAATTTTTCTTATTTATCGTTATCTAAAGTTACATTGTGTTACAATATTATATGTCACTAGAAATACACACGCGACACCAGAATCAAATAGCACATAACTAGCTAATTTTAGCTCTTGACGTACGACACCAGAATCAAATAGCACATAACTAGCTAATTTTAGCTCTTGTACGACACCAGAATCAAATAGCATATAACTAGCTAATTTTAGCTCTTGTAAATCCAGTATATTTGATCGAGGAGAACAGAAAACAGTTTGTGTTTACACAAAAAAATATTTATTTTTACAACCCAAGCTTTGATTACAAAGTCATCTTCAGGTGAACTAATTAATGAAATCTAAGGTAGCTTTCCTTAATATGACATTGTAGTCAAATCCTGGCTGTGAAAATAAATATTTATCCGTGTAAACACAAATATTTCTGTTTTCCATGATAAATACTTTCCATAAAGTAACTGCCAGTACTATCAACTACATTCGATCAGTTTGTTTGCGGCTGACGATTGTTATGTATGTTAATATATTGTATGATATACATAAAATCTCACTGTATACTATAAGTTTGGTTAAATAAAGTTTGCATTAATTACATTGTTATATTTTGAGAAAACCTAATGTAACAGAAATTCCAGTCAAATGATAACCGTAGTGACTCTTGCTTAGTTCTCAGGGCAAGATATGCACTAGTCATGAAATTCCGGTCTATCTCCATTTAGAAATTTTATTTATTCATTTTTTGCATCGACCTTTTATATATAGGATTGTCTCGAAACCTCTGAAAGATTGCGAACCTCGTTTGCCCCACCTTCTCTAGGGCTTTTATTAATATTTACTGTTATAGCCATTATTACAGATAATCAACGAAAATTAAATAAAAAAGATTATTTCGGGAATTCTCGAGAATTCTCGGGAAATACGATTTCCCGTTCTCGATTCCCGAAGGTTCCAAAATATCGGGAATTTGGAAACATTACCACCAGTAAGAACACATCCTTTCCGGGAAGTGTGCATATTTTCGCATTGTTAAAATGTAATAGAAAACTTTGAAGGATATATTTATAACAAATCGTTTTGTTGCGAAATAACCTTAATAAAGTCATATTATTCTTCCTGAAAACTCTCTAATTGTGCGATTAAATGGCAATTTACTGTAATTTCATGATTAGTTTAGTGAATTATATAGTCTTGAGTAGTGACACAAACGAACGTCAACTCTCCCATACACTCAATACTGACTCATGATGCTGTCGTCGACTTTAGAAACACAATTTTGTCCTATGTCAAGAATGACTTTACACATTGATAAACATTTCAGATATACAATATTCACAAATATCTTATTATTGTTCTTACAAATATATTGCAAACAATATTTATAAGAAAGTTACAGAACTAACTGATATTGCAAATGTACAGTCGGTTCCATAAAGTTTTGTACCTACCTCGTAGGGGCTAGGTGTACAGTTGGTTCCATAAAGTTTTGTACCTACCTCGTAGGGGCTAATCCACCGGAAGTTGATCAATTGTAAAGTCAGGTACTTGTACCGAGATTCAAGACAGTTTGAAATGGACTTTTCTGTTGCGACGAGAGTAGGGAGGGAAGTATACGTGCGGGATGTGCTCGTCACATGCTCTAAACTTACCGAATAAGCGATACAGACTGATAGCACCATCGCTAGAGCGTCTGCCTACTGTTCCGAGGAGCCGAGTTCGAATCTTGTTTGGAGAAACATTATTTTTTTTTCTTTGGTCAACATATTAGTTTGTGTTTAAATTTTAAACAATGCAATTAAAATATAAACGGTTTAAACATTTTCCAGACAAATGTGCAATATGGTAATTATATTATTTTGCATTGCTACTGCAATCATATTTGTCATTTGCTGAAAGAAGTAACATTCTATCAAATGAAAATGCTTTGGATACAAATGAATTTTTATTTATTGTCATTGATAAGCAAATTAAATATATGTGACTATCTCGAACTCATCAATAACGCTGATTCTTGTATTTTTGAATAGAAACAATTTTTAATGCATATATGCGTCCATTTCCATACCAATAGCTTTAGCTGGACATTTATGCGTCCGTAGTAGTCAAAGGATTAAAAATTACATATTTATTTATAAACATTACTTATTTTATTTATACATATAAGTTATATGTTATATTTTGCACCCTATTTGACAAAATTATTGATATTTTTTAAAGTTCCTTTAAATTTTTATAAATAAGTATTAATTTAACATGTTTTGTGTATTTTCATATGTTGATTTCATGACTCTTTTAATACTTTGCCTAAAATAGCATCAGTCATTCTATATAATGCCTAGGCAAAGTATATATAATATTAATCGCTTCATATTTTGCCTAAAAATGCCAGGCATTCAATAGAATGCTTGCATTTCATACTTTGCTGGTAACACATATATTTATCGCCTATGCTAATTAATGCAAATTATTCATAACTTTATAAATTATTACATCAAATTTATCAGTGTATAAACTAAATAATTAATAATCTTAATTCAAATGGATGAAATTATGCAGAAAGAAACACTTTCATTTTAAATTTAGTAGAACATAGTAATTTGATTATATTAACTCATAAAATTAGTTTTATTTTTAAGTCTAAATTATTACTTAAGTAAAATTATCTTGGCTTCTATATTTGTAGATTGATTCCTTTTTGCATAAGTACACCCAGTTGAAGAGCTTGTAATCTATAAATTCATAAAAGTAGATATTCTCATAAAGATTTAGCAACTTTTTGCATTAATATTATTTCTTATTTAAATTTAGCATAGAATAAAATTTATATAATACTGTACTTTATTTCATTATTGAATTACTTGTATAATTAAAACCTTCATAAAATTTTTTAATAGTGTGTTCCAAGAACATTTTTGCAACGAAAAGAGAAAATAATTCATTCTGCTTTATGTTCTTTTGAACTCCTGTTTCGTAACTTAAAAACAAGTATTTCACAGCTGCAAGTGAGTGAAGTCATTTTTTCTTTGGGTCCAACACTTATCAGTCCCAAAGAAGTATATGTTGTTCAATTACCACCATCATTAACATGTAAAGAATGTGAACTTAAATCTTTAAATCAGTTGGATTGCACTAGATACTTTTTTAGAAATGTGATTTCGTCAGGTATCTTAAATCTACCAGATTGTCCTTTGTTAACCAAAATGACTGTTATGATTAAAATATCAAGAAATAATAACTTACAAGATTTTATGAGGTTAAGATATTATAAAATACCAAAGAGAGGGAAAAAATTAACAATTTGTATACATCATAAAAATTGTGATCATCAGCCGTTTATTCCTTTTTGTGATGAAAATAGTAATGATTCAGATACTTTGATTCAAGAAATAGAAAATTTAAATATAAATGAAAATTCTGATGGTGATTTGGATCAATTCTGTTGGATTCAACTATTGCCTACGGTGAAAGGTTTCAAAGATTTAATGGCTGTACACAACCATCAGGAAAATTGGATGTGAATTTCAATATCACGATGTATAAACGAAAATGTTAGTTCAAGAATAAAATTTTAAATTGCATTATTTATAGTTAATTAATAACACGTGATTTATGCATGGTTGTAACATTTGTTCTCATATTTAACTTCTATCTTGAAAACCTATTTAGCTTTGTGATTCATAGATGGAAGCAAAATTTATCGTAATTTTTATATAGGTCATGTTGGGCCGACCTCCTCTTAAAATTCTTTAAAAATTTATAGACACGTTGGTGCGACGGGTTCCTAAAGTTTCGACATTAGTACCACGTAATTACGCGTTTTAGAAAGGACGCTGGTAGACCGCTGAAAAAGTTACCGGTACTATTTATTCTAATATTAGCTACGCTGTGTTCTACAATGGACATGAATTAGTGAAAACATTGTAGTTTGCCTAAGTTTGAACGAGAAGGATTATAACTAATTCGTGCTAGTTTATTTACTATATTTAAGAAAAAAAGCAAAATATAATTTTATTATCATTTCTAATAGCATTAAGTAATTTCATTTTTAAAGTTACCGGTACTATTTACTCTAATATTATAATTTATATAAGCCTTGAATTTTTATTATATATTTAATGGATATCACTTCCAGATATATGTAGTTCATTACATTATAAGGATTTTAAAATTTTCAATTTAAATCGTATTTATTGTAAAAAATATAAGAAACTGCATTTTTACAGAAAATAATAGAAAGTATGAATAAAATTATTGATCAAATCAGGCATTCCAATTTGTTATTTTCTGATGATGATTAAGTTAACTGGTGAGAAAATTTAGTGATATAATAAAGTAATTTTGTTCTATTAAACATTTGATCTTCATTAATAGTATGAATACAATATATATTATTCATATTATTAACAATCATAAACCAAATTTTCCATTAATAATGAACAAGAAGCTAAATATCTTTCTACTGTATTATAAGGTTACCGAAATTTCCTAGCTAGGTAAAATATGATCCAAATAAACCCAAATATAATTCAAAATTGCTATGAACTTCAAATGTGCAGAAATAAATATATTACAATTGATGTTTAACTCATAGCCCACAGTAACCCAACTGTGAGATTGTTCAGACTAAACCAAAATAAAATGCCATTATTAGAAACCAGAATGTTTTCTGTAAATGGTGTAAACTACATGAAAATAATTTCCATATGTAGATACTCTTCAAGTATATAATTAGCTATTATCTACAGCTTTTGGCATTATTACCGTAAATAACATAAACTTCAAATACACCGAAAACGTATGTTTCAGGATTATGACTTTGATACACCTCTTTGTCACTCTTGTTTTATTCAATAGCGAGTGGTATAACAACTTATCTCTTGATTGCGCATGTAATATTAGTGATAATATGCACCATTTTTGTTTCATTAATAACAAAATAGATTAGTTCATTATTAATAAAACAAAAATTCCCTACAGAACATCCAAAGTCATCTTGCAGACAAAAAAATTAACACGTGCAATTAAAATTACCCACCCCCGTTGCTACGACAACAGTTAATGGAATCATCCGATATTCGGAGAGTTCGAATGATTTGCCTGAACTGATGAATCACATTGCTTTGAACTATTGGAAGGAAGCCGAACACCTTCCGCTTAGGTACAAAACTTTATGCAACTGACTGTACAAATCTCTGAATCGGTTTGCCGGAAAATTTCTCATTACCTATATTCGCTCACTTTACAGACCACAGGTAGGCCAAAAGTCTGTTCATATCGTCCACAGGTTCCATAGAAGAATGTGACCTTATGCTTGAATGCAGCCTCAAATTTAGGCACCTAACTTCCCGCGCATTTGCTCCTTATGCCGAAATTTTAGAAGATCTGAGGCAAACAAGGTGGCCGCAGTTTTCAACGCATTTCAGAAAGACAAAGTGTCAGCTATCACATCAAACATTTTGCAACATAAAAAAAACTATCAATCAAAAATAAGATTTTATTTACTACATAGTTAATATTTTTAAAAATTAAATAAAGATTACTGTAATTATAATACTGTATATAGTACTATACACTGCATATACTGTAATTATTTATAAGTAATGTAATACAAATTAAATAAGGTGTCTGTAAACAGAAAAACAAACATAAACCAAGTATGAAAATGTTGGGAAGAAGGTTTCGCAGGAACCTAACTCCATATTTCCCATAGGCACAATAGTTCACTATTCACTAAATCAGTATTCGCGAAGAATTTAAGGAACGTAACTATCGCGAATAGCGAGAATTGACTGTATATATAATAGGATGTTCCTAAAAAGTCTGATCAAATTTAAATCACAGATGCTACTCATCAAAATAAATCAAAGGCCATATAAACATAGATCCAAAAACGTTTCATTTTTGAGATAATACAGGGTGTAAAAGTATAAGTCGTATACATAATGCTTATAAAAGAGTAATACTATGATTATTTACAGCCATTCATAAATTGTCCCAGTAGCTTGCAGACTGTTGTAATTAATGTGCAATTTACACATTAATTACAACAATCTGCAAATTTTTTGTTACAGTTAATAGCAAATTATAATTTATTATAGCCATTATGTGACTAATAATCCTATTTAATTGTATACTTTTACACCCTGTATTATCTTGAAATATTTCTGGACTCATGATTATATGGATTTTTTTACTTTGTTTTGATGAGCAACATCTGTAATTTAAATTTGCCTTGATCTGTTAGGAACACCCTATATATAAAATATTATAAAGAAATCAATAAATTATATAAAATATATGAAAAAAGTGATAATTGATCAATAAACAATTGATTAAAGCTATTATTAAATAATTATAAAATTTATTATATTTATTGTTGATTAATTATCACTCATACTAGCAAAAGTACTACTAATACTGAGTCAGGTTTTCTTTCAGTTGTGTTGATCTTGAATCATGTATAAAGTCCTTCAACATTTTTTCATATTGCTATTTTCAGATTTTATTTTTTTGGGTGCATATTACTTGCTTTTCTATCAGCCATTCTTTAGTTCTGTTGATGCATGCCTATAATAATCTTCTCTGATCTTGTGATTTTAGCTAGTTCTTTATGTTTGTTTACCTTTTTTATAAGCATTCATTTTCATTGCCTTTCTTCCATGCTTTTCTAGTGATATTAATATGCAATCTATATCTATCATCAGTCTATATTTTCATGATCAGTTGTTGTTTTTTAATGCATATCTAGTACTCCCGTTAAATGTATCAATTATTACATGTTGGTAGAGTAAGATCTCTATGGCAGTTACCAGTTTTTCATTTAAATCCTTTTAATCTAGTTTTCAAGCATCCATTTTAACTTCTTTGTTTAATTCTTTATGCTTTATATATTTTTTCTTAGAGTTCTCTTATAGTGCTTCATAGTATACTTGTTATGTTCTATAGTTTCATGTTGTCAGATTCTGCTATGGAAAACTGTTCTTCTAGCTTAGCAGTCTGAATTTATATTCTGTACTATTTCCTCCATGCATCTGATTTTGCATATTTGAAGCATTGACTTTTCATATCTCTTGGAATTTTGTTGTTATTTACTGGAAGGAAGATTCTGTGAATAAAACAGCATTGATTTTGCAATGTTTTAGAAATTGGAAAGTCTTTTTTTACATAGGTTATTTAGTCTGTTCATATCTAATATATGCTATGCTATCTCTATTCAAAAATTCTTTATACATTCTACCTTGTTTCATATTTAAAGCATTAACTGATAATAGTAATTATTTTTTTATTTAAATAACATAATTACTTCAATTTATACTAATCTACATAAAACTTACTCTACTATTTTATTCAGAAACGTTTTTGGCTCTCAAGAGCTATTGATTTAATAGGTTTCATTATAATCTTATTATAGACCAGAAAGTGTTGTACGTTCTATGCTGTTTTAAATGTTTATTTTTTAAATTTAGAGAATGTCTGTGATCGATGTGTATTGAATTTGGGATATAATAAATCTTCATTTTGTTATTTTTATAAAATAAAAATATATATATAATACAGATAGGCCTCGATTAGCGCGAATTCGATTAGTGCGACTTAAAAAATTGACAAAATGAACGATAACATAAATGGAATAGTAAAATCAATTATTCGAAAAGAAAGAAAATCACTTCACAGAAACAGTCACGAGTCACAACGGCTTCCTTCTAACCTCTAACCAGTAAGACCAGTAAAGTCACGTGATTTTTTCGCGCGGAGGCCTGTCTTTCTCGTTGGCCACGGAACAAATTATAGGCGTTGTGTCATCATTGTTACGTTATGATTACGTCACATCGAGACTGACTATGAATCTTTCTCTATTCGACGGTCAGTAACTAGTGTTACTAGTGATGGACGAAACATTTTCTTATTCTCGTGAACGTCATTAACTGTTTCGATATTCCCGTGATCACTACGAGAGTAACTTTAGTCTGGTTACGAAGCGGATCGCCTTTAACCTGGATAATTTTATATGAATATGTAAAGAAAAATGGCAACGTCTTTGAATATTTTTGTGTCGACTGAAAAAATAACAATGTCAGAAATTGTTAGCCAAGAAGAAGCAGAAAAATAACCAATAATTGATTATTTATAATCATGTAATTGTTAAAGCATTATTAGAAGTTAAATTTATGAGTTTTTATATCAGATACAAATTATGCCAAACAGTCGGTCGGATTGGCCCTTGGAAACGCTTCGCCTGGAGGACCAGAGTTTGAATCTCGGGTCCCACTCCTTGAAAATATTTATCATGGGGTCCGGGCCTGATTCTTCGATCCCCGTCCTCCACAATCCGGATGACACCTCCGCAGGGGTGGGCAGCCTGTGGAAGTGCTTGTTTCGCCCCGTCACATAGTATTCTACCAGAATAGAGTATGGCGTCATCTTTTGACAAAAAACAAACTTACCAAAGAATAGTTTGTTAAAAAATCAATCAAAAAACAGAAAAAAAGGAAAGAAAACAGAAGCTATAATATTTTTTATCTGAATAAGAGGAATATAATACTTTATTTATAAAGAATATTGTTGGTATGTGTACTTTATTTCAGCTACTGTAGTCGCTATTTTCTCACTTTTGGAATTGAGAAGAAATCATGATTGTTTTTCAATGAATATTAAAAATTCTATAACAAAACTCAACTCAATGTTGATTAAAAATTTCTTTCAGATTTTGAGTTACAGTTAATATTTGAAAACATCAAACTGTCGGTAAAAACTGCATAAATCTATAACTATTGTATTTGTCATATCCATAATACAAATTACCGATCTGAATTATTAAAAATTCTATAACAAAACTCAACTCAATGTTGATTAAAATTTCTTTCAGATTTTGAGTTACAGTTAATATTTGAAAACATCGAACTGTCGATAAAAACTGCATAAATCTATAACTATTGTATTTGTCATATCCATAATACAAATTACCGATTTATAGTTTTATACAGAATTTCGTAATAAATTAATGTTATGAAGTGCATTTGATAAGCACAATTACATTTTTTTTGTATTTCTGTTTCCAGAATTTATATGCAATCAATAAATATAATTTTAAACCTTTTTCTGTTTTTATCGAGAAATGCAAGTTGGTCGCTATGCCATTTTTATAAAAAAGGCACTATTCCTCAATCTGTTGATTATAATAAAAATAAGTGGGGAACAGTACGTATGTCATAGGCCGCTTACATCAAAGGATAGTAGGCTATTCAGAATGGCAGTTGACAGCCCGAAGTCAGACCATCAAATGTTTAAGTTGTCTGCAATTCAGATGAGAAGGACAATCTACTATTCACCATCCTTACTCATAATCTAACAAACGGTAAAGGCCAAAACCTGTCATTCCGTTTGCATCAACCCACAGTTTATAATAAATATAATCGTTTTTTATTGAAAGCTTACGTATTACACGTTTACATTATTTTATCACAAAATTATTTTTTAAAGTAATATATATTTTTTCTACATTGATAAATTTGAAAAATTGTAATATAATTGGAAATCGACTAGAATTCAGTTACAATACAGGTGATCGCCCTCGATTTTATAGACACCTTTGCTGTAAATGAAGAAGATACAATTAAAAAACTACTCTGTTCATGTTTGTTTATTTTCAAGTACCAGAGCCCCTTTAGCCATTAATTTAAAATATTAAAAATTTTAAATTAATGTTTCCGCTTCCTGGGACAAGGACCCAGGGGTTGGATTTCTAGGAAGCAAATGTGGTATGTTGTGTAAAAATGTTGAGAAACTTTTAAGTGAAAAAATGATTGTCATGTTGATGTATGATGGCGAAGATCAAGTAAAGGTTAGGCTGTGGATTTATTGTGTGAGGTGTTGTTGTTTTTGTGCGTGAATGTGCAAAAGTCAAATCCGAGAGTATAGTTGAAAGACACATCAGGTAAAAGTCGTATCCAGTAAGTAGAGAAAACACCTGTAAATGAAAAATATATACTATTATAAACAGAAATAAATATATATTAGCATTTATATAAAATATATCTTTAAAACTTACTTCCAGCAACAGCTTCACTCTCTTTTCATACGACTCTTCTTCGTTCCTTGTCTTCCTTTTCCTTTCGATGTCTTCTTTCTTCTTTGATTGTCTTCTTTAATTGTAAAATCGCGACTAAATACTAAATAACAATAATATCATAAATATAAAACATAAATAATATCTTAAAAACTAAACGCGAAAATTATAATGTAGATAAATGTGAGGAGTCTTCGTGTCTTCGTTCTTCGCATCTTGAAATCTGCAATGTCGTCTTTCATCACCATCCGAGTGAAACTGTTTAAAAGAAGACATAAAATATAAGATATCAAGTAAATAAAAATTATTGAAAACTAGTATTGAAATCATACCTTGTTGATGGAAGGTTTTCGCCAAATCAGGTAAACGCCGGTAAAAGAGTGGCAACGTACATTGTGTAGCAACAAAAAACACCCTATGAGGAACCTTAAATACGTATCTAAAAAACTATAAAAGAAGACAGCTATTCGAAGTAGTAAATCGAACTTGACAAAAATCCCTATCTAAAATAAAAAGAAAGAACTACATTGTGTAAACTTCGAGTATAACTTAACTACAAACTTGTATGAACTAACTAAATCCTCAATAATGTACGAAATTCCCTAACATTTACTTATGCTACTATAATTGAATACAGTCTTTATAACCTTCGAGTATAACTTAGCTACAAACTTGTATGAACTAACTAAATCTTCAATAATGTACGAAATTCCCTAACATTTACTTATGCTACTATAATTGAATACAGTCTTTTTGTTCAGTCATAATTTTACAATCTTACACAAAATTTACAGAAGTAACCCGACATGATATTAAATTATAACTATACGCGAAAATAACTTATAATCAAGTATACAAATAATAAAAATTTCCCGACAATTTAAAATTAAGTACTAATCTTAGACATAATAAAACACGCGAAAATAAAAATTAATTTAAAAAATGCATAATTTACATACGCGATAATCATCATATTCAAATATAAAAATTACGTACAGTACATTCGCCCGACATATTCTTAATTATAATGTTAAATACAATCAGTATTCCCGACAAAATTATTATTAAAATTTAAAAGTACAATAATTCAATGTTAGCGACAATTTTCTTCAATTATAAATTATTGTTAAATATAAATAATACAGAATATATCTATATATGCTAATAAAATATGGATTGGCATGGATTAACAAAATATGCAAAAGATTTCGACAAACCTAAATGAAATGAATTGAAAGCAGAAAACTAATTCAATACCTATCGAACCTATAAATTGAAAAAAACCTACAATTTTAAAATATTAAGCCAAACGTAGATCTGACAAATAACTTAAGTAATAAATGAAACAACTCAAAATGTTAAAGCAAGATGGATAAAAAATCCTTGGAATTAAATCCAAATGCAAAATTAAAATTACAATAATTATCAAAGGCTATCATCTAAGCTCAAATTCAATTGCACTAGAAAACAATTCTATATACTGCATCGATATATCAAAAAGCAAAATAGAAGAGATAAAATATAATTCAAGAATGGGGAACTAAAAGAAAAAACAACTAGAAAATGTTAGACTCTCCAACAGAAATAATGAAATTCCCTAATGAACTATTCAAAAGAAAACTGAACTAAACTACATCTACAACCACTAAAGAATTGAAATACTAAGCCTTGTAGATTAAAACCACATAAACAAAAATCCGAAAGAATAAAAAAAAATATCAATGTGTATCCTAAGAATAAAAACCTTTAGGGACTAAATATACACACAAAGTAAGTATTCGCTCACTGAAAAAAGAATAAATTCGAAATATGTTCCTGGAAATCATCCTATAGAAAGTAACAAATATAAACAACCTAAGCAATTAAGTCATGAATTTAATCTAAAAACTAAAATTTAACTGACCACCACAAACTAAACTTCTAAGTAAAACTTAACAAACGGAAAATGCCAATCCAGTACACAATACAAACTTGAAGATAAAAAGAAAAAAGTTCAAACTGAATGAATATATCAAAACAACCTAGCCTAATAACCCAAAACATTATTTAAACCTATTACATCAATAAGTACTGCAATAAAACATATATTCCTAAGAAATGGGAAAATGTCATCCAGATTTGCAGAGTAAAGTAAAACGAAACAAGAGAGAATAGATGAACTAAAGAAAGCAAGAAATCTAGAACAATGAAAAACTATCAAATCCAGAAGCTAACCTAAAGTTAATATGCCTAAACGTAAAGCTTAAATGAACAACACAGTTAAACTTCTAACTAAAAGATAACAATCGAACAAACTCCAATCCGGGTACCCAGTCACCGTTAGTCCGTAAACTCCTCCTAACCAAAGGTACAGTGGCTGGGCGGAGTGTAAAGCCTGAAGGAGGAGTAGCCTTACAAACACTACCCGGAGAGAACAACAAAAAGGTAACAGAACGATAAATCTTAAAGGACCTATACTAATAAATATAGAACAACCTAACAAATTCTACTCGAATAATCTAGCCTATCACATCCCTAAACTAATCTATTACTTCAAATGAACACTACTGAATTCTAACTGAAAACTAACCAATCAACCGTCTCCCATCCAGTACTCAGCTACCGTTAGTCCGTAAACTCCTCCTAACCAAAGGTACAGCGCTGGGCGGATCATAAGGCCTGAAGGAGGAGTAGCCTTACAACCACTACCTGGAGAAATCAACTAACTTCAGAAAATACCAACCACCAAAAAGAATTTGCTAACACAGTACAGTACGTGCCAGGGGTCAAATCCGAGTAAAAAAAAGAACCAGGAGAGCCACGCCCGACCTAGTTATGTCAAGTCCTGTCAAATCCGGTAAAGGTCGACTCCCGAGAGATGTGAATGTCCTGTTCAGAATCCTGCGGGTCTGATGATGGAAGATCAAGGATCGCAGTCAAGTATGAACAGTAGATGTTAAATGGCATTCTCATCCAGTAAAGGATGAGAAAGCACTGTCCATACTTCCGGCCTCAGAGGGTTCTGGCCTGGATGTTGTTATTGGTGTCAAAAAAGAGATGGTTGTTACTCGACTGTTCCACAAAAACAGCCAGTAACCCAAAACTCCAGAACCCTCGCCACGGATGGCTGAAAAAGGCGCGAGCCCCGAGCTCGGCGCTTGCGCAACCGCCGGTTGGTGTCAAAGACCCAAATGGGCGGAGGCTCGGTGTCGACTGGATCCCTGAACACCCGCACCTCGATGTCTTCAGAGAAGGTAACGTGCCGGACACGTGGGATGTACTGCACAGTCACAAGCGGATCCGCGAAGGTCACATGCCGTGTGACTGGAGACTTCTCCCGAGGTGCCGGCACTTCTTTCGACGAGTCCGGTGTCTTCTTGCGCCCGAAGTGGCGACGCAACCAGCCGAAACCCTGCAGAGATGAAAAATATGTTAGATATTGTGTCCCCATGATCGATTACATTTAGACTAAATTTCTAGTTCTATTTTTAGGATATAATAATGAAGAGTATTATAATAACTATGTTACCAATTTCATATCGTTTAAATTCATGTAAATCAGACTGTTGACAGTGTTTTGTATTCTAACAGTTTTTATTTGAAAACACGGTAGTTTGGCATTAGTGGTAGAGTTCATTCAAATGTTTAAATTTATATGTATCAAAAGAAGCCTCAACTGATATTGACAACATTGCCTATCCAAATAACGAAAAGGTAATATGATTTACATAAAAAAATCTTCTTTTCCAAATTTTTTCCAGCAGCAAATATACATTTTCATATAAAATTAATTCATTCATTCTTCATTAAAGAAAAGGACAATCTGACCAATGGGAAAAGCTATTTATATCAGAATTGTCAGATATGATCTTTGACCTCTTGTAATATAAAAGTTTTCGATGAACTGAATAAGTTAAAAACCTGCTAGATAGTTATAGATGAGAGAGTATGTTCAATCAGGGATAGATAAAATTACAGAATCATAATCAAAACAGAATAGTTCATGAAAAAAAGAAACGACAGAATAATGAATTGGAAAATACAAGAGAATCATCAATAAAGCTAAGACAAAAGATGTGCTACGTTTTGAGATAATATATGAAATTTAACATTGTTTTATTGTATAATGAAAACGAAATGAAGAAAATACCGAAAGTTCAAGAATGTAATAATGTATTACTGCGTAACATCATAAATATATTCTATATGAAGCAAGAATTCATTACGAGTTTCAACACAGTTGAAGTCACATATTCAAATAAACTGAATACATAATCTAATACCGTAAGTACAGCAAGAAAGAACAGCATTTGAAATCTATAATGTTATAAAGCTGCAAATAAATACAGTATTTCCAGCGAACTACTATGAAATATATCCTCTGCAAGAAATTCGAACTGTTTAATTTCCAATATACCGACTATGAAAAAAAAAAGATTTAAATATCCTTATATTCAATGGGATATCCAAAAGAAAGAAAGAACAGAAATCATTACTAAATTTGTACAGGAATAAGTACAGCATATTAAAAATACAAATAATTTATGATTTTATCATAAAATTAAAAACAATTTTAACATTTGAAATGATCGAAATTATTTAAAATGAGAAAAGAGGAAATTCATATTTGTAGAAAATTATTTGACAGATGACATTTTAACAGATATAGCTCTAATTTTATGGAATTTATTGACAGATCTATTTAGGAATTATTTATCCTATGGTAAAATTTATCCGATTAAAATATAATTGTAAAACTGATTTAAAACAGAAAGATTGGAAATTTTAGCATAATTAATTAAGTGAATCCCAAATCCTGCCTTTAATGATAGAAGACCTACAACCCTTAACAGTCAATAATTTTATAATGATGATAGAAAATCATTTGCAGCGGGTTTATTTCGATATTCTTAGAATAGTGTACAATAATGTTTAAATTAATAAAATTAACAGACTATTAAATTTGATCTATAAAGAAATAGAATAATACTGTTTTTAAGAGAGAAAATCAATTTGCGAAACTCAAAAATATTCAATACCAAGCAATGCAAAGAAAACTAATAAAGAAACACGAACTCACAAAAAAATTTAATCTTTCGAAGCTAAGAAAGAGAATAATACTGTTTTTAAGAGAGTAAATCAATTTGAGAAACTCAAAAATATTCAATACCAAGCAATGTAAAGAAAACTAATAAAGAAACACGAACTCACAAAAAAATTTAATCTTTCGAAGCTAAGAAAGCATTAAGCAGTTTTATCTCGTCAGCATAGAACGACATGTTAATTCGATAAATAACTAATAAATTAAGAGCCCCTACTTGACCATTCAGGCAAACTTCGTTAAATATTACATTAGCAGACAGAAATTAATAGTTATTGTGCCATGCCTGACATGTGTCAAACAATATAGGACAGAAAAATCTTAATTATTATTATTTCTGTTATCTATTATGTGAACTTTATTAGGGCCTATATAAAACATTTGCTTATTAACAATTATACTGAAACATTTTGCTTAACGAAATGGTTAATTCCAGAAATATAATAAGGAAATTCTATCAGGTAATATTTCATTTCTATAAGATTGTAAATACAGTATTTATATATCAAACGTTGTTATATTTAACGATTATTTGTTATATTGTTTGAAAAAAGGTAATGGCAATGATAATGAACTCAACTATCATTGAGAGATTTTATATCCCAATTCTAATTTATTTTTTCATGTGTTATTGTATGTAATAAACATTCAAATATTTAAATATTCTTAAATATAATATTAAGAATACAGTATGAATCAAAAATGTTTTCCATTCAAAACGTAAAAAGTAAACTTAATTACGCTTATATTATGTCATTGTTTTTAATTACTATAGAAAAATTTTCATACTAATATGTTTTTAACTTAAATAATAATTTAGAATGTGAAAAGATTTTTCAATATTGAGTTTTGACTTTGAAAACATCTCATATAACAACCATTTAAAAACTACTACTACAGTTTTATATTTATAACTAATCAAATTTTTATTTTCTCTTACTAAATAAATTATAATATTTTATTTTGTTTTCGCTTTTGTAATTGGTGCTATCATGCAGCATTTTTCATAGTATCAGGTATGTACGAATAACTAACAATTCGACAGTTGTAAATTAAATAATTTTTTCGAAATTCTTTCCAAACGGATGGTTTGGATATAGCATTTTCTGGTTAATTTTATAATGATAAAGTAATATACACATCATCCGAATCTTTCTGAAACTTTTAGATTTGGCAATCATTTTTTGATTCATTACAGTATACTTTTTTAAAATAATAAATAAAGCAAGACATTTTTAAAAATAAAAATATAATCAAAGTGTAATAATTAAGATAACAAAATAAATATAAACAAGAAAATAATATATCAACCGAAATAATAATGCAATAATAATAAATATCTAAAATAAAGTTATAAGAAATAATTGTAAATGCATTAAAATATAAAAATTTTAATAATGTATAATTCAAAATAATATAAATATGCAACAAATCTGTTATTTATATTCAATAATATATAAATCTTAATTTATGATAATAGCATCTTATAAATTATTGATATCTTTGTACGTTATGAAATCGTGGTTTTTTTCGTTATTTCTTAAATAAGATTGTTTAAAAAATGGTTTAATATACTTTTAATACTGTACATCATTTATAAGTTTTTTTTTTATTAAAAAGATTGAAATGATATATTCTTGAAAAACTTGAATTATTACCAATCAATGTATGTATTAGGAATTTTAATAAATTTATGCCAATGATGTCAATTTTGAAATATTAGCATAATGGATTTAGATTATAAATATATAATATACCTTAAGAACAATAATTTAAAATCCATTGTATATATTTAAAATTACTAAAACAATTATTTTATACTATACAATATCGTATTTAGTAGAATTTTCTACGAAGGAATCTGCAAACACATATATTTCATGTAAATTTTTAAGAAACTGTACGTAATGTTAAAAATCGAACAATAAAAAGTAACAATCAAAAAAGTTTACTTCTATTATATAGCATCCTATCATCTCCTGAAGCAGTAATTCTATCTAAGGACTATATGAATTTTAATTTCTTTTTATATCCTTTTCAGTTAAAAATAATTTAGCAAAATTTCTCTCTCAACAATAAAGGATATATCATATCATATATAGAAAATAGCTTAATCTAGAAATTTCAGAGTAAAATATTTACAGCATTGCTACAAGAGTAGCGAACAATCAGTGCAAGATCTCTCATCTATACAGAATTATTTCTGAAAATACTTTTAAAGCTTAAATTAAAACAATAACTCAAAATAAAAAAAAAATCTTATTTTATTTTTAATATTTTTAAAATAGTCTGTAATTTATTTCGGCATTTATAAAATAACATCGTTAAATTTGTTTTGAATATTAATTCAAAATTTTCTTTAGGCATGCTACTACCAAAACATATATTCATATATTGTACAGTATTAAAACTACTCGATCGAACAACTGAGAATTTTTTGAAATACTCCTATTCAAAAATAAAATGAAAATTTCTATCATATAGAAACATTTGTTTTCTTCTGTAAAATAAAATAAATTCGATTTTTGATCATTGTGATGCTGCACATCACAATGATCAGTGAACATGGACATGGTGGTCTCAACGCTTAATAGAAAAACATTAAAATTTTCCCCCTCTTAACAAACCTCTTTCCACCCTTAGTGTTCTAACTGAAGAAACTATATATATATATGATAAATGAAAAAAAAAAAAATGTTAAACCTTATAATCGCAGGAAAAGAAATCTAAAGCGAGATATTTTTTAAATAAAATAAATATTAGAACTCAAATATTTGATATGACAATTATTTTCTTTTATTATAATTACTGTTTGAAGCGCATAAACTTTTAACTTTTATACTTGCAGTTTGCCAAATTACTATTTACTTTGTATGACCAAAATTAACTAATATTGTATATTTTGTAATTGGGAATGTGTATGATGAATACAATGTTTAAACGTTAATTTCATTCATTTTTCCAAATTTCTCATTGAGTGCGAAATTATGCGGGGAATTATGGAAAGGCAATATGTTTGATTTATCTTATGATATATAGGAATAAATTCAAATTTCAAAAAGATGAACATGACAAAATTAATATATCATGGAATCATAAGATATCATGCATCCAAAACAACTGACATTCAGCTTATTTCTAAGACAGGAAGTAGTTTCAATTGAAATATACAAAATTTTTATCTTTAAATCATTCATCCTTAAGTATTGACTCAATTTTAGAAAAATGACAGATTTTCAAACATGTAAAAAATATCCTATATTCAAGAACGTATGAACAGCTACTCGGTAGCCCTATTGCTTTGGGATTACTGAATCTTTTCAGTTGACGCTGTGTTGACTCAACTTTCTAATGCATAAATTTTAGAATTGCATAATATCGTTTGAAGGTGATATACCAATTAACAAAAAGAAATATTTTTAATCGATAACATTATATTTAATAACTATTAGCATAATTCTTATATAACCATTTAACGAATATTCTACATGATTTTAAACCATTATTTTTGTATCCAAATTATCGAAAATTGTATTAATTTTATTATTGTATTATATAAAATGTTTTCTTATAATATCAGTTATATTTTAATCTTAATGTATCATTATTAGATTAAATTATTTGAGAATTAAAAATCATTCGTAAATTAAGTAATTACCTTAACTGTATCTGTCGTCTGCTTTCAATGTTTTTGCGCTGGTTGCTTAGCAACAACCATAGCAACAGCATTCTGTTTTTTTTTTTAAGATTTTGTTTTGACACCATTTTAGCGAATACTTTATATATTTATTAACTGTAGTTTATTTTAATTATATGAGTAAAATGATAAATTTTAATCATTAATTGTGATTTTTATCTTATTTGCCAACGTTCAATATCTATCAAATGTCCACAATGTTATTATTATAAGTGATTTTGAACGTGAAATTATATTTTCCTTTCTCTGAATGAATAACTTATAAAAATATAACTTAAAACTTTATATTTTAATGAATAAATCAATATTTATGTAACGATAAAACTATAAGCCACGAATAATAAAATTAAATATACATATATTAAAAATTAATATTTTGACTAATTGAATTTTGGCATTATTCAGCATTTTTAGTAGTGTTGTGCCCAGCGGCGGCTCGTGGATGATTTTTGTGGGAGGGCTGGAAAAAAAGTGGAAAGAGATAAGACAAGTATATACAAGCTAAAATACATAGTGCGGACTGCAATGTTTGCAGCCCACGATATACGTATCACAAAAACGTATATCACGGGTTACCCCACCTGTTTAGTACATTGACTATGCAGTGTGACTCGGTCTGCACTGACTGCAGCCCTGATGAGTACGCAATCGCACTGACTCATACAATACATACATACAGAACGCCTATCGAGGTACCTAGTACCTACAATTCAAAAATAAATATACTACGAACGGAAAAATATGTTTTTGTAATATAATTGTATAGTAATGTAATAGCTATAATAATTTTAAAATGTCTTCATTTTGGTGGGAGGGCTGCAGCACTGCAGCCCTTATGGGCGAGCCGCCGCTGGTTGTGCCGATAGCTGCGATCGCAGTGGATGGCAGGATTATCTGTTATAATAGCAGCTATTGAATACTGCTAATTTGCTATTGAATAACACCCTCTAGCGGTTGTTTGTTATGAGTCTGAAATTCATAACTTCGTTCCTCGAAATTTGAATTCTTATTTAACAGCATTATTTGTATTCGGAATATTTGAAATAGATTTATTTGGAATAATTTATTTATGTAAATCGGCTAATAGCTGGTTATTAATACAACTAACAGTATCCTTGTACTTAGAATCATTTATATTATTTCATCGACAATGTTTATCGTATATTTTTCTCTTATTACTGTTAATATCCATTTACACTACGTAATTTACGGATCCGTGTATTATTCGTGTTTATTCCGCGTTGCTGTTTATTTGATTACACTGTAACACTCGATTGAGTTAGACTTTCTTTTTTGTCAATAGATGGCGTACTTGGCGGAATAGAATAACAGCTATTTCGAACCTGCTAAAAATAGCTAGTAAAACTGCGATCGCAGTGGCAGCTATCGCTTTGCGGCACATCACTAATTTTTAGTTTAATTTAGGCACTTACACCCAGGGCCGTCGAGAGAAATTTTCGGACCCGTGACAAGTCTGTGGTCGGGGCCCCGCTTAAAAAAGTGCAATACTTTGATTTAATAAAAGAAACCATATAAAACATTAAGCATTTATTTAAAAAAGCAAACAATAAATTTGAAATTCTATACATTACATGGTATGTTATATATAAAAGGTTTATTTTAGTACGACTGCTTTAGGTGCTGCTCTGTCGACAGCCTGTGAACTATCGGACACGTTATGTGACACTTAAGGCCCGACGGTCGAGCCCTCTTCGATGACGGGCCCGTGAAAAAATCACGGATGTCAGCCTCTCTCGGCGGCCCTGCTTACAACTCATGCAGCATATTGAAGTTTTTCAAAAATTATTTAAATGTTGGCACAATTTAACAAACAGACGAACTCAAAGATGGCCGCTAATTTATGTCACATTTCATCTTTTTAATAACCAACTTGGTAATAACGTATGTAATATGCGTCGTAAATATGTTCAGCCAAAATACGTAAAGTGGTACATCTTTTCTGATGACGTAACATCTATCAACCACCATGCAACCACTTTACGTCACTAGAAGAAAATCAAGATTACATCGCTGTATCTTAAATACATGTGTAAAACATAATATTAAAATTTTGATATATTCTATGATATATACAAATTAAACAACTCTTATCAGCTATTAAAAATAATTAAATATGAAAAATTTCCATTAATTAAATTTGTATAAATCCGTTAAAGTTTAAATGCGTTGCTATGGCAATAGAACGTTTTTAATCCATTGTTACATACAGTTACGGAAAATTGCTAAGCCTAATTCAAATTTCATATAATTCTTATAATTAAGAGAATTTTATTTAATATATAATAAAATTTATGCAAATAACATTAAAATTTAAATCAAAACCATCGGAAATTCTCTTCATTAGATAAAAATGCCATAAAAGTTAGGAATATTTCCCCATCTTTACGCCAAATTTTAGTCAAACGTTATCAAAAACTGAAATATTGGCCCCATATTTTTATATTTTATTATTACTATAAAGATTTTATTATAAATTAACGTTTAATCTGAAAATAACTGCCAAAATTTGAATAATTAGTTGCTGGCAAAGAAACGGTTTCAGGAAATCATCAATTTTTCACAAATTTTTATTTTTTATTTTTTTTTTCGGAATGTGGAATGCAGTTTCTCCTCCCGGAAAAATTTGGAAATTAAATATCAACAGTTTTCCGTTTCGAAATTACTTCTCGATATTTTTGTAAAACTTCATGTCTAAACCTCATAAAAATGTCTAGATTTTCTTCAATATAAAAAGTATAGTAGTCTATATAAATGCTTGGTTATATATATAAGTTTTACTTCGAATAACATTGATTTCGATTTGACGTAATATTTAAAAAAAAATTTTTTATTTTTTTTGCCATTTCGTTCGATATATATTTCTATATAATCAAAGAGAAACACTGTATAATAGGGGGAAAAAAAGTCAATATGTGAGTTTTTCCACTTGGTTATTAGAAGGTGATATATCGATAAATAGTCAAAATGAGCATCTCGTATGAAGGATTGCCATATTATTTGACAGATTTATTTAATGCTCTCTCACTTAAAGAATCGTTTCTAGATCGAAATATCTCTCATACCCCGAACCGAATGAAAGTTTATATACAAAACTAGAATTTTTTCATTAGAATTTTTTACAATAATACAATTCTCAAAAACGCAATTTTTCTTTCTGGTTTCTGAACATTTTTGCCTTTTAAAATTGATCAATACGATACCATAGAGGGAAAAAAATAAATATATATATTTTTATTGATTCCTGAAATATATAAAATTTCTCTACAGCAGGTGGATAATTTATTGCCTCCTCATTTTTTTTTTAAGTAAGTAAGGACGTAGTTTTTTCAATTTAGCACGATTATAGCCTAATTATTAGGCTGTAAAATTTTTATTTCATTGTTTTTATTTACTCTTAAATGCTGGATAATAGTTTAAACAAAACTAAAAATTAAAACGGTCGTAAAAATTATAAAAAAAATTTAAATGTTCTCGTTTATGTGCTCTTTTTTATTTCCATTCTTAATAGTTTAAAAATGTCCAAAAAATCAAGGACATAAATAACAATTTTTGTTCCGATTTTGCATATCGTGACACCGGCAAGAATTAAATTCTTATTTTTAAAGTTTTTAATATATTCTATAATCTATAAATCGGCAATAAAATTGTTCAGAACCTAAGAAAAAAAAAAATGAAATTTAATATTTTCCAATACTCTCGATAATTATTGTACAAATCGCTTAATTTTTCACGTTTTTCTTTAATAATCCTTGATTAAATCAGTATAAAGTTGTTGTTTATATATTAGATACGGTGACTATTCTTTTTTTTCCTTGTAAAACTAATTAAAATTTGCTTCAGAATAGCCAGTTAATAGAAAGTTGTGTGTATACATTAGCTTAGAAACTACAAAATTGATCGGCTCCCCAAATATTAGCAGTATTAGTATAGCCTGCAGCTATCATCGGGAAAGTTTCTATTAGAAAACGGGAACTAAGTGTCAGAAGTTTTATTCTAGATAAAGTAATTCATAACTCAACCTTGGATACTATAAATGCATTCTGGTAGACTGCAGTGAGAAGTTTATTTGTGAAGAAATGTTTTTTAAATGAGCATTTGATTGTAAATGTAGCTGTTGTTATAGTTAATAATAAGAAGAAACAACAAAAACGATACGTTAAGCAACCGAAATCGAAGCTTTTTTTATTAAATATCAGGTCATTCTGAAAGTAATGTCGTTTTCATACTTGTTCAAACGTGTCTCAGCTTGTCTAAATATGAATTTTAAAGCTATATAAATATCACTAAGCTTAGTGGCCTTATTCTATGCTTGATTAAAGTGATTTATCTTTTATATCCTTTCAAAATTTAATGCCAAAAACGACATTACTTTTGAGATAAAAAAAAAAATTGAAAAAATTTGAGGTCAATTCTACGTTTTTCCTTTCCATAATTTTGGATATTAAGGAGTAACGGTAGTAGTAATAAATTTCTGAATTAGGTTACTTCTTTTATTATTGAATAATAAATCAATTCTTGAAAGAAAAAAAGAAAGACTTTACTTGAAATAAAAAAGTAAACAAACTAGTTCAGTCGCTACACCAATGCATTTATATTAATTGTAATATTTTTCTATTCACTCGAAAAATAGGTTTCACAGATTTTTTGTATTATAAATATTGTTAGCATGGAAAATTTTAAAGAAATTAAAAATATATTTATTTATTTTTTTATTTAATTATTAAAGCTAAGAACCTCAACAGAAACCTGCTGAAAAAAATAGAGAAAATGATAAATGCCACCTAAACTAATAAATATGTGAACAATTTGATGATTATATATGAAAGATATAATAGTTTAAACCAGATTCTCAACCTTTTCATAAATGTGTAACACCAAAATCAAAATTTCAAATATTTCAGTACCACCAACAATAATATGCCTTGTATACAGATAGGAAGTCAAAATTATATACGTATCATGTCTCGCGTATACCTCCAGTAGCTGGTGGTACTCGAGATTTAGCTTGTCCACTGGTGGTACACGTAGCACAAATTGAGAATCGCTGGTATGAACCATAATTTAACCACAATGAACAATTTTAAACGGCTAAAATTGCTCACAGTGGTTAAAACTGCTTACACAAACATGTCACGCAGAAAAATTGTTTAAATTTATACCTACTAATTTTATGATAGTAAAAAAAAATTATCAAACAAAATCCTGAGTTTTATTGAGATTTTTCACTATAAAAATAATTTTGTTACTCATCTAAATATGTTAGTGTGTTTTAGTTTAATAGACTCAAAGATGGCTTCAGAGAACTGTAGAATCCGTACGTTTGGTGAAGAACACAATAAACGTTTTATAAATCAATTAAAAAAACATAAATACTAATATAAATTTATGAGAGAGACACATTTATACAAAAACTATTTTAAGACATATTACCGACCCGTAGTTTCTATTTGTGGATCTGAATGAGAACAATTTTTTTTTTTCTTTTTCTATTTTACTATCCTGCAAAAACTGGTCATGCCTGTTACACTTAAGAAAATGTAATAATTTTACATACAGCATCAACAAATTTTATTAATAACTGATTACTTAATTTATATTATTAATCGTTAATCAGAATTTATTTTCATATGCTTCGTTACTTAATTTATAAGCTCGCATTTAAATTGTGAGATTAAAAAAAAATTGAAATTTTATTTATTAGATATTAATCTAAGATTATGCCATTTTTTATAATAAAAAGACGAATTAAACGCGATTTAATAATATCTAAAAATCTAATCTTAAGTAAACCAGTATACCTTTAATGCTAACTTACGTTCGAAGTGTCAAAATATCGCGAAAAAAAAAAAATAACAACTTGCTAAAAAATGTGATAAACAGTTACCATACAGTGTGTTCTTTGATGTATGTATATTTAATTGGGAATATTTCTATTAAATAATAAACAAATCAAAAGAGAAATCCCAAATGCCTGGAGTAAGTAAACACAGATTTTCATAAAACATATTACAGGACTCAGTTAACACTTTTGAACTACTGCAGAGTATGTAACATTAGCATAACACTGCGATAGAAAAATCCCCCTTTCTTCTATTATAAAGCACGAATCTCAAGGCGAACAAATTGCTGTTGTATCAAACCGTGAAAATGTTTTAATTTTTAATAAATCGATTTTGTTTCGACACAAATGTATATTTTTCTTTAATCTGCTAGTTTAAAAATATTCTTGGTATATTTGTGAATAATTTTTGCACTTAAACATATTGTATATCTTTTATCGTCGACAACAACATTATTAAATGTTAACTATAAAAAAATTTTACAATGATTAAACTGGTAATAGTAAGTTCATTCTTTAATATATTCATCTGAATCATGATTATAAAAAAAATCATGTGTAAATAATTTAAGTAAACCTATACACTTTTAATGGTAACTTACATGAAAAGTATAAAAAAAAAAAAAAAAAAAAAAAAAAAAAAAAATAACTTACATGAAAAGTAAAAAAAAAAAAAAAAAAATCGCGAATCATTGTATGAAAAATAATAATAACCTGTTAAAAATAACTGCAAATATATTTTAAAATTTTTAACTGCCACCATCTTGTAATAATTATACGTAGAAACCACAAAATTAACAAGTTTGTACCTTAGATAATAAGAAACGATATGAAGATGAAGTTTGAACATCCTGCAATTTTTTTTGCCCTTTGAATTTTACGAATGTTAAAATTAATTTTTGCTTGTAAATATTAATTTATAAAATTTAATCTCTGAATTTTGTGTATCACATTTTAAATGGATACAGTACGAAGTCTTCCAGGTAATAGAATATCATTTATATTATAATGAATTTTTAAAAACATATCAAACTATAACAAGCATATATATATATATAAAGAAAACTGTTAAATCAAGCACATACCTGTTAAAACAAGCACATACCTGTTAAAACAAGCACATACCTGTTAAAACAAGCACATACCTGTTAAAACTAGCACATACCTGTTAAAACTAGCACATACCTGTTAAAACTAGCATATACCTGTTAAAACTAGCATATACTTGTTTTAACAATGAATCGTTTAAAATTATTAAGATATAATGTAAAATTACTAGCTAGAACAGAAACTAGAAGAGAACAGCTAGAAGAATAGAAGCTGAAATGAACTTAAGCTATAAAATTCAGTTAACAGACTAAATATACTACTGATAAATAAATAATATACTATCATTGTTAACAGTGGTGGTGAAGGATAGGAAAAAACCAAACTATGAAACAATGACAGAGTTCAGAGCCGTATGAGAAGGAAGCGTGGTGATGCTTTTGATTAAACAATAGGCAATAAAGCATACTTGCAGAATCATAATCATTAATCAACGTATATCCTTAACACAATCAACCTACAATTATTGTTAGAAATTAACAATCAGAATAGAAATATGTAGATAATATTTTAAAATTCACTTCTTTTAATTTTATATTAATTATTTTTATTAAAAGTTTCGTGTGCGGATACTGAGCGCGTATGCCAAGACAGCATAGGAATACTGTAGAGATCAACCAGTTTTTACGCCATTAACTCATTATAAATTGATAGCACGTGGAATTAAATGCGTATAAGGTCATTTTTTTAAAATTTTGTATATTCTAAGAAATAAAAAAAAAACTAGTATTATATCATATACAGGTGGCTAGCCTAAAGCCTATACATGATAGAGATTTTCGTTAAAAAAAAGAAAAAAAATGGAATATTTTAATCAATTCGAGACGATAAACATTATTAAACACGTATTTTACCTTATGGGATAAGAATGAGGATTAAAACTGAGTTTTTTGGATCTTTACTTACTATTCAGTACAAAAAAAAGACATTTTTGGTAAATTTATGGCTTCATATTTCTGCATTAGTTGATTTTCTTTGCTAAAGGAATAAGACGTTTAATCTAATCAGATCTTGCATAAATTTATGCAATAAAAAACATGAAAACAAAAACTTGATACACTTATTTTCGACAAAATTTTAAAATTATTAAAAATATATATATATCAATAATTTATAACACTTTACTTATTGCATGAAACACATGGATTAATTTATAATTTGTTTCTAAATTTATCGTTTAAAAAATATAATGACATTTTATTGACCTTTTGATTTTATAACGATTACTTTTATTAAGATATGTATGACATACGTTTAGAGTACTAATCAAGTGTCATCCATATCCTAATAAATGTGATGTTCTTATGGATGACTTAGTGTTAGGGCGAGAATAGCAATTACCAACAGGCAACCCATTTCTTCAATGGCAATAGCTTCAAGGTCAAATCTGTATGAACAATCTTTAATGCCCTCTCTTCAAGCATAATGTTACGCTTCAATTAAGATAAAATTAAAAGAATGAGAGGAATTTTTTATCGCCGCTTCTGAAATCTCTTAAAGAAATCCACACCTTGCCATTAAAAAGATGATGCTCATTGTAATTTTATAGTATATACATTTAAATTATTTAATCTGGCTAAATTTTAAGAATTATTCTTGATATAAATGCTTTATAATCTGAAATTTTCAGGAAATTTTTAAGGGAACGGGCATAAAGAGGTAAGTTTGTACGCTCGTTGATTGTTTCCAACTTTTAACTTTATTTTTTACATATTTATAAAAAAAATTATTGTTGTTTCGGAAAGTAGAATAATATTAACATTAGAGCTGATGATAAAATTTTAAACTGTTTAAAAATTTATGGAAAAAATTCAACAAAAAAAAAAAAAAAAAAAAAAAAACTGTTTAAAAATTTATGGAAAAAATTCAACAAAAAAAAAAAAAATCACGTTTAGGCTATTAAAAGTAACTTCCATCTACAACTGAGAAATTTTTTTCCTACATTGTAACTGGAACCTAATTATTATATATATTTTTTTATATATTTAATAACGATAATTTGTTTATACCTTACTTTAATTTTTAATAAATATTTTGTCTATCTAACGATTTTAATTTAATAAAATTAATTCGCGTGTCGATCGAAGCAGATTTAGAAAAAATGATTAAAAAATGGATGAAATTTTGTCATCCAGTATAATCTACTGTAAGTATAACTGCAGAATGTTTACAAAATAAGAGAAATTCTCTCTCTCTTGTATCGTTTAACCGTGCATTTAAAATATCGAATTACCGTGCAAGTTAAAGATCGAGAAACTTGGTTAAGGTATGGATCTACATTCTTTTATAATCGTGAGAATAAAACGATTGTTAAAATAAATCGAACAACATCGTGAAATAAATCGAATAAAATCGTGAAATAAATCGATATAAATTGAATAAAATCGATATATAAAGCGAAATAAATCAATATAATCGCGAAAATAAAACGATTGTTAAAATAAATCGAACAATATCGTGAAATAAATCGATATAATCGCAAAATAAAACGATTCTCTAATTTTTAATCTTATAAAATCGGAATTTTTCTGATTATTTATAAAATTACAAATCGGAGAATTAACAATCGATTAAAAATTGGATGCAATGCTCAATACGATTTTGCCGTTTAATAAACGATAATTAATTAATCGATAAATTGGAATTTCTAAAGAATTAGTGTATTATCATCTTTTATTAATATATTAGTATAATTTATCTGCTTATTGAATAAATTTAACGAATAAATTATCTAAGAGCACTAGCAAAATTCGCGTTAATCGTCTTGATTAACTCTTTAAAGCGCACGGTATAGCCTATTGTTAAGTACCCATTGTTTGGTTTCAGCTATCTTTGCAGAAAAATATATATCATCAAAATAAAAATTGCATTTAAAAGTATTATCTTCGAAGATAGCATCGTTTTATGTTTAACAAAACATATCGTTACTTTAAAAGATAAAAAAAAGAGTTAACTTGTATCTGGTGGGCTTTTATAAATATGAAAATATGCAACGATTGGATGTCACTGGGATTATTCATGCATGCATAGATTCAGAAATAATACATAAATTAATATGTTAATGCTCTAAACTTCACATAGTTTTGATTTATTTTAATTTTTCGATCGTGTTTATAATTTTTTTGCAAAATTTAGTAACCATAATTTTCAATAATTCAGACTTATTTTTAGTATCTTTTCATGCTTTGCAAGCATTTTAGAGTTCGTTTAACCAATGCAAACGAATTAAATTACGTTGATGCAAGTTAGATTTAAAAATAAATAAAAAAAAAAAAAAGGAAACAGTTGTTAAACAATGCAGTTATAAATTCCACAACACTATATATAGATATTTTTCATGTAATAATGTCTTAAAAAATTTCCGAACATAAATCTCGACACATTCCGCACATCTGTTCCTTCACTCACCTGCTCAAGTACTGTGGAGGACTGTACTTTGCTAGCTTGACTCGCCCCACTTCCAAGCGCCCGAGTTTCATCCGGGTTTTCTTTTTTTTCCCTTTCTAACCACCAGTAATTCAGATACGCCACCTTGCGTATCGAACACGTAACAGTCACATGACAATCCGTGTCTCTCAACCGGTTTGTACTGAGGTGCCGAAAAATTCCTCGAGCCTCCCAGTTCTCTCATCCCCGCCTACAGAGAAGGGCTAAAACATCATAAATCATTTTTTGGTGGTGAGATGATTATTTCATCTTCGGATAAAATAACATTTCAATAAAAATAAAAATTTATCCTGCAACACGTAAAGTTTAGAGATGAGAGGTTGGTGGTGGTGGTAGGGAAAAATTTCGAAGTTTTTAAAGTATTTATTGTTGTTATTCTTTCAGCATATCTGTCATTGTTGCCTAGCTCGAATCTTATTAGGATAGAATGCTAATATTACCATTTCGAAAGAACAGACAGTTGTTGTCTCTTCAAGATGCTAATGTATGATGATGGGTTTCTTGACATTAGCCTGGGGCCAAGGGCAACGTCATTGTTCTTTGTTGAGCCTATCCCAGCATACATAACTGACTACACCTGTGATTTAGTTTTTCAATATTTCATTTACTATGTTATATGTATTGTTCCAAACGTGAACCATTGTTCATCAAGCATCCAATAATTCCGTCAATGAGAAATGAGGCGAAGATTACACTTGATTAGGTGCAAGAACGTTAGAATTACTGACCTTACTCGAGTAAAGTTTACAAAGAAAGTCATAAGAGATGCTAATTCCTACTTGAGTTATTAATAAACCAAATAAAGTTATCGTTATAAAGAGTTATGAATTTACATTAAGCAGTAGTAGTAGTAGTAGTAGTAGTAGAAGTACAGTAGAAGCTTAAGTTCTATAGTAACTGCTTATTTTGGAAGATAACAATTTTTCTATTACTACTTTACGCTAATTTTATCATCTTTATGCAAAATTTATTCTAATTTTCTTAATCAAAATTGAATATTAAGCACAAAATTGGTCGTTTATGAACTACATCTCCAGATAGAACAACGTTAAAGATTCGACTCGTTTCGTATAAATTTTTATAATTTAATACAAAATTATTAAAATTTTAATTGCGTAATATAAAACTACACATATTTCACAGTTAAAATTATAATATTTAACACAATTAATTCTTAAACAATCTAAGATTGCATACGTTAACGTATAGATTGTGATGATAACATTTCTAGAGTTATTTAACCTTTACAGAACATCTATTAGGCTTTCTTTTTCGTATATAGGATAAAAAATGTGGAGTTCTTAAGGATTTTTTTCGATATACGAACAGGTTTATTAACAATTTGTTACTGTTTCGCTTGACTTACGTCTTTAATAGATAAAAATGACGTTTCGAGTAGCATTTTATACAAAAATTTAAAACCGAATGTTTATCATTTTTTCCCTCATTTCTGTGGCTTCGTATGGAAATAATATTAATTTTTTTATAAATTTATAGCATTAAACGAATTAAAAAATTAATAATTGAATTTATAAAGATCTTCGTATGGAAATATTAATTTTTTTTTTATAAATTTATAGCATTAAACGAATTAAAAAATTAATAATTGAATTTATAAAGTTATTATTTCTAACGTGGAGAGAGAGAGAGAGAGAGAGAGAGAGACTCCTTTCGTATCAACCTCTTTGACCTATGCAAATGGCCTGATGCTGTAGGAATTTATTTACTGGAAAATTTCCTTGTAGATCGTAGTCTAACTGTCAATCACGATAGAATTTAAAATGGCGACTTCCAATGAAACAACAACGATGATCTGAGAAAGGATTAAAAAAAATTTAATGACGATAAACATTAAATCAAAAAGATGACACACTACCGTTACCTGACTGTATTTTAACCTGTGTATCTTTTTAATTTGTAACTTTAAAGCCAAATATAGGCTGCTAACAAAAATAACCCTACGTTACCCGGATATTCTGGCACACAATCCCAGTTTGTAGGCATCCACATTGAAAAATTACTTAGGAGATTCCTGATTTATCCAATTTTATCAAATGATGATGATGTTCCAGAGAGATCAAACTAGATAAAAATCTTGGTTTAAGAAAATTTGATTATCGTATCTCGAAAGGTTTCCTCATAAACATATATAGCAGTACATAATTGATTCGAATAATATATATTTGGACTTATTACCTTGTTTATGTACTCCAAAATTTGATAAAGTCCAGCAATTTAGAGTGAAATTGTATATAATCAATGCTGAAATTATATATGATCCAGCAACTTAAATTGTTGGATTATATACTACTCAAACTTTAAAAAAAATATATTTTTTATGACATTACTCTTACTGCAGGCCTTTCTAATCTATCCCATTTTCTTAATCTTCATCTAATAAATTCTAGATTATTAAAAATTCGTTTTAATCATTCTTGAGATGGGATGACGGTGATGAATTTCTAAGTTAGAATTTTCTTTAAAATATTTTATTCACATAATATCAGTAACCACCATTGTTTAATATTTAAATCATTCTTATCACGTTTAGATTATCTGTTAAAAAGTTTTTCATTTGCATATATTACTTTTTTTCCTTAAAAATCAGTGTTGATAACCATATCTCTATCATCTCTATATTTTAAAACATTTTTGTTACCGTTAATTCCTCCAAAAAGTTATGTAGAATTAAAAAAAAATAAATAAAACGTTATTTTCACGAATAAACATAACATCACTTGTTTACTAACTCATACATGATACAAAGAATCAATTCAGTTAAACAACATATCCCTATATACATTTTCATTCTAAACTTCACAATAACAAATTTTTATCTGCCTAAAACTAGAATATTGTTTTTTATTAAGTTATGGCATATATTTCGGTCATTTTGACAAAAAAATCTTTAAATATTAATCTTAAAATCAAGATTTATTAAACGTCTCTAACGAGTCAACAAACTTCAAAAATGCTCTTATATAGAAAACAAAGAATCGTCATGGCTACGAAAAGATGATATGTTAACGTTCAAGACACAAGTTATATAAATATTAATATAATAAACTGAATTATTATAAATTTTTATGGATTGAATATAATAAATTTAACGAATTGAAATTCGTTATATATTCTATTTAATCGATTAATTTTATATTTTTGAGATTATTATTGGATGAAAACTTTGGATGATTTTTACTAACCAACAACCACTATTACAAAATTAATCGATTAATCGATAATGTAATAATCTATCATTATAATTTATATGTTTAGTAATTAATTTATTTTGAAAATACGTAATAAAAAACAATAATTTACTGTAAATTTTAACAATTTAACATCATTTGATAACATAATAAATTTACAAAATTTTTGATTGATAATTTAATTAATTAATTTTTTTTTTATCCGAATGATTGATATGTTAATGATGACGAGAATTTTTATTATAAACCTCAAATTTGGAAAATTATTCACGTAAATATTTGCAGATCTAGATGCTCATATATTAAAAAACTGGCATCTAGATTTTTGGAATATTTAGAATGAAATTTTAATGCGAATTTTTATTAATATAATAAAAATAAATTAGTTCTCGAATCCGCCATTTTTTCTCGTCTTCAAACTCCAAATTATTCGTCTTACTGAATATTTCTAATTATAGTATTCAGTAATTTAATCCCGAAATATATAAAGTAGACAAGCTCGTTAACACTATTACAGATCTTTTATTTTTACTAATTTTTGTGTTTTATATCGATTAAAAGACCGATAAATTGTTATAATTTAAAGAATCCAACCCGGGATAACATAGTTTACAACATAAAATTCGATTTTTTATGCGTTTTCTCCATTTAAATATAATAAAAATTTAAATAATTGTTGCAGTTAACAATTAAAGAAAAATCGATTATTATAAATCAAGTGTTAGGTTTAATAAAATAATTAAAAGTGCAACTTAAAATATCATTTGTTAACATTTATTAGGATATAAAAATCTATAAAATCGCGCGTATTTTTAATAAAATACGCGAGATTTTGCATTAAAATAAATGCAATTTAAGATCTATGGATTCAAAAATAACGTCCTACAAAGAATTAATAATTTCTAAATATCTATTTTGGGATGATTAAAACTGAGAGATTAAAAAAATGTTATCAAAATTGCCTTCAAAGTTATAAAAATGTATCAAATATACATCTCAGAAGATTGGACGTCCTCCATTTTTAAACGGACGAATATTCGGAATTAATCAATCTAACTTCAAATTCGATTTTAATAGCTTAATTCCTGCTAAATTTTTTTTATAAAATTCAATGAAATAGCTCAAAATTTATTAGGGAGAAGCCTTTCAAGTTTGAACGTCCGCCATTTTTAAACGTTTGAAGATAAAGAGTTAACTGGTTTGTCCTGGAGATCGTCTTCAGAAACTTGGCCATGTTGATAAATTTTATAAAAAAAAAAAAAAACAATAAATAGTTGGGGATACATTAAAAAAGTATCTCAGTGTTTGAATCCACTATTTTTAAATGTTTTTAGCTGCAAGTTTCAATCATGCAGCTTTGGTGCTAACTTTAATGACAACAATGCTATCAAATATCACGAAAATATATTAATTCAAAATTTATTAATGGGGACAGACAGACAACTTGATAATCATATGTAAGCTTCAATTTCCTCGATAAAAAGGTTAAAAATGCATTCTTACATGGAAACTTAAATCAATATATTCAAAATCCTAATCTCAAAAAATGCAAAAAGATACATTAAAAAAGTATCTCAGTGTTTGAATCCACTATTTTTAAATGTTTTTAGCTGCAAGTTTCAATCATGCAGCTTTGGTGCTAACTTTAATGACAACAATGCTATTAAATATCACCAAAATATATTAATTCAAAATTTATTAATGGGGACAGATATAGACAACTTGATAATCATATATAAGCTTCAATTTCCTCGATAAAAAGGTTAAAAATGCATTCTTCTTACATGGAAACTTAAATCAATATATTCAAAATCCTAATCTCAAAAAATGCAAAAAAATCAATAGGTCTATTTTTATTTAATGTCTAGTTATGAAGCCAAAATATAAATATTTCAATTATTCAACCGATTTTGTTAAGATTATTATATATTATCAGAAGAAACTAAGATTACTAGCATTTCTCTCACTTTCAACTCCTCACATCCTTTCCTTTTCCAAAGCTAAACTTTTAAGTACAGCCTTCTGTTTCTTTGTTTTCTAGTAGAAACTAAGGTTTTGTTACGAATTTCTAATAGTATAAAACTAAACTATCAAACTGTAAATAGGTATAATAATGCTCTATAAAATATCCAGTTTTAAGACCGTGTGATCTATGCTGTCATCTAGCGGTATTGCATTGAAATACTTACATAAATAGCATCATAACTGTACCATATAAACACTCAACTAAAATTAATACCAGTTTAAATCTGGCATTTTTAATTATGATATCGTTTATTAAGTTAGAACATAGAAAATAACCCACTAAATCACATTAATAACGTTATTTAAGAGGATTTAAATAATGCCGTCGCATTATCTAGGCTCTAAATTATGGATTTAAAGGAATCAGGCTGTAAATGTGCAGAAAATATTGCCATTGAACAAGATAATCAATAATTTTTTTCATAGTTTAAATTCACATATGAGCCTTTATGTGAACAGTACAAAATGAGCCTTTATATAAAAGTTTAGGCTCATTTGTATAAAGCATAAAGTACAAATGAGTCTAAACGTTCTAGAATTATAATAAATTATAAATTTCCATAAAAATGCATTATTAGCGATAAAAAATCATTTAAATGGGAAGAGAATTTGTAATCGATTTGTTCGATTATGATCGATCGCCATCAAAACTTTCGAACGGGATTTTACAGTCTAAAATTAGATTTATACTAAAAAAACAACTGAAAAATTATTAAAATTATCAATTAAAGAGGAGAAAGATAATTAAGACAACATCGGAAGTCAGTATTGAGTCTATGGAAGAGTAATACTATAGACTTAATACTGACTTCCGATGCTGTCTTCAAGTTATAATACTACTTTTATATCTCTAAATCATAAATAATAGTAGAATTATTAATTTATTATAATATATATTCAAATATATTTCATGTTAACCATGCAACATTAAATAGAAAATATGTACTTAGACGACTGGGAAGATGTAAAGTTCATAAAGTCGTAAAATATAAGAACTAATAACGAAAACTGAATGCAAACTAGATTGTTTAAAATATCATATGATGATTATTATTCAAATTTTATAATGATAAACAGAAGTTAGTTTATCATTTAGAAAAATAGAAAAATAAATTATTATGCAAAGATTTGCAAACTGTATATATATTATCAAGAGAAAGTTACGGTCTGAAAGTAAATAATTCGAATACCATGTATAAAATAAGTCTGTAAACTTAACTAAGTTTGCTATACATAAAGTTATATCCATTAAATAAATAAACTTTTTTAATTAACGAAAGAGTTTCGTAATAAATGATATTTTTCTCCTCTTAACCTCTTAAATCGAGAAAAAAATTACCTAAAACTGATACGAAGGAATAACTACTACTCCAGAGCGAAGTGGAAAGACAATTTTGTCATCAATTTGCTTTAAAAAATACTTTCTCTCAGTTTACTTGGCATCAAACTGCTGTTTAATGTCCTAATATCTAGAATCTATTTCGATCTAAGGGCCGTCATTTCTAGTTTTTTTTTCCCCTCCTCTTACTTTTGACTGATATAATTACTTAAGTTACATTTTACCTAAACTAACAACGCTGCCAAGAGGTAGATGAAACGTCTTACAACAGCTTACACCTCTCTCAACGATACTGAGAAACGTGAAAGAATAAAACAGTCGCATCACGATCGGATGCCACAAGCATTAAATCAAGTTGAAACTTTTTCCGTTCCTTCTACCGATGAATTCTTATTACCTCTCTCAATAATTAGGTTATTTGCAACCACCACGAACAGCACACTTTCTTTAACAATGTCGAAAACACTGCCGATTGCCCAAATAAAAAAAATAAATAAGAGAAGTCAATAGTCATGAAAGGATCGTGTTAAGACGTTTAGATGGAATGCAGTCAAAATCAAAATAATTGCGACTTGATTTATTCGTGCAGTGGCATGCAAGCATGCTAACATCATGCTGTATTGAATCTTTCACACGTATGTGTAAGCATTATGCAGTTATTTTCCATAATGATCGCTATATTTATATCTCCATTCTTCCACTTGCTAACATCATGCTGTATCGAATATTTCACACGTATGGGTAAGCATTATGCAGTTATTTTCCATAATGATCGCTATATTTATATCTCCATTCTTCCATTCAATCGGCGAGAAACGAGATAAGTTTCATGGCATTCCTGCAGTTTTGCCTTTGCATTATTGCAAAAATAAACATTTAATGATCATAAAATACCATAATTTTAATTTTTGTAAAGAAAACAAACTTAATTCTGTACTAATTAAGCAGCTTTTATATGCCGACTCTCGCGTATACATTAATTCATTTGATTAAATCTTTCTCCAAAAATGTGTTTAGACTGCATGATTCTAAGTAAAAAAACTCATTTTTTAGTTATTAAATAAAAGAATAAGATAAATTAAATTCTGAAAGAATAAATTTTAAATTAATCAGGTTTTATCGGTAAAAAAAAAATTAAAGAATCGTCACGTAAACTCTAACCGATTTACATAATAGAAAAAAAATATTTTTGGAGGCTCTAGACATTTGAATCCACGTTATGCACCTATGGAAATTTTTTTAGATAGTCGGTAAGATATAAAAATAATTCCGACATTCTAATTAATCATTACTCGCTAATTTTACAATTAAATTCTCTCATATTTTTTTTCCGAGTAATTTCGTAATCTTATTGAAAGATACTTTTGAGTTTTCTTTAGGATGCCTTCTAAATTTCTCCGATGCTGTAAAGAAAAACAACATCTTAAGAAGTTTATATATATAACCAAACCGGCAGATACTTTTGTTCGCAAACAAATTTTCTCCTCATTTTTAAAAATGGAAAACGATATCAGATCACTTGGAAAAAAAGAAAAAAATTTGATGAATTTTCCTTGCCGGTCTTTGAAATAATATGGAGTCGGAATCGGCTCTTTTATCTTTAATAATGTACCTTTTTAATACCCATAAATCATCAAAAGTGCACTTTTCTTTCTTGGTTTATTCATTTTTGTGAATCTTATCATTCATGAGAAATTTCTTTCATTTAATTGTATATATATATACATAAAAAAAAGAAGAAGAAAAAGTAAAAAAAGAGTCCGTATTAAAACAGAGTTGAATTAAAGAGAGAGAGAGAGAGAGAGGAATAGTTAATAGTAAATCAAGCATAAAATTAAATGTCGAAAAATTCAAATACGAAGTAACCATTTCAGAAATTTTCCGGGCAGGATTAAAGAAAGATCAACCATGAAAAATTGGAAACATATTCGTAAGAGATTGTTAAGAAGTGGAGCCGAACAACAGGGTTAAACAAAATTACTTTTTTATAAATTTGATAATATTGTAAGCCATGTTCAATTATTAGTATATAGAACAAGTGGTTCTTAACCGGGAGTATCCATACTCCTTGGGTAGGGGGTATGGGACTCGATTTCTAAAGTACAGTTTCAAGCTGACATATTTGGAAGACATACTGGCAACTAATGGTGATGATTTTTTCGACAATCAAGTGAAGGGGATCATTGGACAATCCATGGGAATCTGAAGTCACCAAAAGGTTAAGAACCCCTGATATAGAAGAATTTGAAACGGAGAACAATCCATTGGGGATCTGGAGTCACCAAAAGGTTAAGAACCCCTGATATAGAAGAATTTGAAACGGAAAACATTCCATTGGGGATCTGGAGTCACCAAAAGGTTAAGAACCCCTGATATAGAAGAATTTGAAACGGAGGACACTCCATTGGGGATCTGGAGTCACCAAAAGGTTAAGAACCCCTGATATAGAAGAATTTGAAACGGAGAACAATCCATTGGGGATCTGGAGTCACCAAAAGGTTAAGAACCCCTGATATAGAAGAATTTGAAACGGAGAACATTCCATTGGGGATCTGGAGTCACCAAAAGGTTAAGAACCCCTGATATAGAAGAATTTGAAACGGAGGACACTCCATTGGGGATCTGGAGTCACCAAAAGGTTAAGAACCCCTGATATAGAAGAATTTGAAACGGAGAACAATCCATTGGGGATCTGGAGTCACCAAAAGGTTAAGAACCCCTGATATAGAAGAATTTGAAACGGAGGACACTCCATTGGGAATCTGGAGTCGCCAAAAGGTTAAGAACCCCTGATATAGAAGAATTTGAAACGGAAGTTTAAATCAGTTCATAGTAGTAGTCTTTGTTTGCTTGCTAACGACACACGAGCACTATCGATACACATTCGGTTTAACGGACCTCACTTTAACGAATTTCGAAAATATTTGGATTAAATTTTTATTATTTAGTTCTCAACATTTGAAATTCCCACCGAGAACAACGGATTATAGCAGTGTTTATGCAACATTTCGATGCTATCCAATGGAGTTTAGGTATAACACACCCTGCATTTTGTTATATAAAGCGACAATGTTATCTTATGGAGGTTAGGTTTAGCAGAATGTCATGGGTTAGCGATTCGCACGTGTATGTTTACATAACACCATTATGTGAATAGAAAAAATATAATATCCATATTTCCTTTTAAGACTATATACAATATATAACACTGCTTTAGATCAAGTTCAGCTTCAAAAAATTTAATGATGTTTGATTATTTACAAAAAATGTTTTCGGCTTCTTCGGCCCTCTTCAGTTGTCTATTTTGCACTTAAACAATCCAGAATACACAATTTACTAACGAAATGCAACAAATTAATTTCATAGTTTGAAGAATATTCTTTGTTACGGTATTAAAGGCTCTTTCAATACCCTTCTATCCTATCATCATAGTCCATTTTGTATTCTTAAAATGCATCTTTCCTCAATTTAACAATTATATATATATATATAATTGTTAAAATTAACGAAAAGGACACCTCTTCCTCTCTATCAGTCCGTTAAACAGAGGTTCTACTATAATTATAATAAAAAGCAAGATCAAGAATAACAATCTAAGAAGAAAGATTAAGTTTCGACTTAAAACAATAAAATGTCGTTAATATAAATTAATAGGCCTAATTATAATTTAATGGAACTTATTAAAGATCATGATATTACGTTTTAATGCCATTTAACTAAATTTATTTAAAAAATATACACAGTATTCAAATTTAATGCAAAAGTCTGATGCAAACCTATGATTTAATATAAATTTTATCAAAAATTAGTCATTTTTTTACAAAATTGGCTTATGTATTCAACTTTTCTGTTGGAAAAACATCTTAGAATATTAAAATTATGGAAATCATCATTATTATTCATGTTTATGTCTGTTAATTTTAATGCTCCTTCCTTAGAAATTTTAATTAAAAAGTGCATATCTTTCAAACTATTTTTCGGATGATGTTCATTTCAAAGATTTTATATATATATATATATAAGCCGCAATGTTAACTTATAAGTTTTTACTTGTAATTTTCATAAAATAAAAAAGAGTTATTTAATCATTTATAATCATCAATCACATCCGAGGAATTTTATCTCTCTCTCGTTCTCTCTGTCGTTTTTGTGTTTAATTTAAAACAAATTAATGTATATTGATGATTTTATTTGTTGATTTTTCAAGTAGAATCGGTAAATAATTTATATTTTAATGGAATAATATTTTTCTTTTGAAAAATATACCTTTCAGTAGGCCAATGTTTCTTTCATCATCGATCATCATCATAAACGGATTTTAATTT
>AYEL01080932.1:0-14130 GCA_000484575.1 Olivierus martensii
ATATATATATACTACTTATAAAACTAGTTATTATAATTCATAAAACATCGCTGCCATTCTCGATATGAAATCTTTTTTCAGTTTAAACTTCAAAAATGCACGTTTATGCAGTTAAAATTTCATTCTTATTCTCGACGGGAATATATTAAAAAAAAACTCTATATATAATATATGGCGGCAAACAAATACGGTATATTTATATTAGCATATTATAATTTTAAAAAATAAATCTGTAAATATCACCTCATAATTACCAATATTCAAAATTTAAAAAATTACATTAGTGTGTGTTATCTATTTATTCAATTTGTAACTAGAAAATCTGCCTGGCTTGAAATAGTAAGCAGCGATTAGTTTTTTTCAGTTCAGAGTGCTGTAATCGACCCATCTCATTCATATACCATTAGAAAGTCTGCCTGGATTGAAATAGTGAGCGATTAGTCTTTTCAGTTCAGAGCACTGTAATCTACCCATCTCATTCGTATACCTCACCCCTATTCTTTGTCAGAACGGACACGTCCTTGACAGACATTATAACCGATCAACATCCGGTAAGCTCAGCTCCTGCGAAGCAGGCGACAAACTTTTTGGAACAAACTGTACATCCCTCCGCCACTTTGAGGCAGCTTAGCAGGATTCAGGAGGGGATATTTTCCATTTTCGCGGCACTTTCGCGCTTATTCGCGGATTATTGCTGACCGGCGAAAATGCTGGCTTATTGTACACTATTCTTAATTGCTCAGTATGCAATAAACCAGGGATGGGCAATTATTTTTTGCCAAGGGCCAGATAAACAATCTTCAGAATGAAGCAGGCTGTATAAAAATTGAAAAGTACCTAAGGACAGATTTAACCTTAGGGCACCATAATTATGTAATTATTAATTTTATTATTATGTAATTATGTAATGAAATTTTTGATAACAACATTAGCTAATCTATTAATAATTAATAAAAACTACTTTGACATAAAATGACTACTTACATTCACACAAGATTGATTCTTGCACAAACATTCCTGTTACCATCATAAGGGACAATAATAATAGTTGTGCCAATTTATCTGCACACGTTCTTGTCAATCTCACTAATGTGTGTAGCCATTTAGGTGTGATACTTGCACAAAGAATATATTTGTGTATCAATATTATTTTTAAAATATACTTTTTCTTGTATTAATTTTAGTTTTTGTTTGTATGCAAAGAGTTCAAAAGCATCCGTAGAAATTATTATTTTTTTTAGTTGTTTGTTTGTATGCAGAGAGTTTAAAAGCATCCTTAAAAACTATTTTTTTTTCATTAGAAACATTAGAAAATAATTCGTCCTACAAATTAATAAATTCATATAATATTCTTTAAAAACATAAGTATTTTATCAAACTGATTGATTGCTAACAACCTATTACTCAGAATATTATAAAAAAATGGAGCCTACGTAATTAATTTTGTAAAAACAAATTTACAACTTACTGTGAATGATATAATTAACCATGAACATAGTAAATTTTATCATCAAAATTTGGATTAACTTGGTAGTGTACATGTACACTAGCAACAGTATACATTATTTTATTTTTACTTTTCGAGTAAAATTTTACAAATGTAAATCTTGAAACTGTAATGTGTTCTAGTTCATGTGGCGGGCCATATAAGATGCCTTCACGAGCAGTTTTGCCCACCCCTGCAATAAATGATGGAAACGTGTGTCTTGAAACTGTAATGTGTTCTAGTTCATGTGGCAGGCCATATAAGATGCCTTCACGAGCAGTTTTGCCCACCCCTGCAATAAATGATGGAAACGATCTGGTTCTTACAATTCAAAAATTTTATACAACCTAGGTGTGAATCGGGCTTAAAGAGACACATGATTAACCATTAACTCCATCTCTCCCACTTGCTGGTTACAAATGAATCCAGAGAGCTTTTAATACTGTATATACAGTATTGATGAACTTTGGGATGTAAGTCACCTTACATGTCCTGGTAGATTAACGAGAACGAATACAATACCAAAAGGTGAAAAGGAATATTTGTTTAGATGTTTCTACTGGCGGATGGCATCTTATCGGGGTTTGCCTATTTCATTAACATAGGAAAAATCTGTTCTGCCAAATTTCACGGTGGTCAGCATGGGTGGTGGCTTAACGGGGGGCATCTTATCGGCGTTTGACTATAATAATTTTTGCTACTGACAGATCAAATTATAATTCTATTAAATATGCAAAAAAGGATAGTCATTGTTTGAATTTGACAAACCATAAAGAATATATACTTAATTCTAATATTTTTCTAGAATCTTTTTTATTAACAATTTAATAATTATAGCAAAATAGATGTAATTTTCATAAAATAAAAAAGTTAGAGTTATTTAATCATTTATAATCATCAATCACATCCGAAGAATTTTCTCTCTCTCTCGTTCTCTCTGTCGTTTTTGTGTTTAATTTAAAACAAATTAATGTATATTGATGATTTTATTTGTTGATTTTTCAAGTAGAATCGGTAAATAATTTATATTTTAATGGAATAATATTTTTCTTTTGAAAAATATACCTTTCAGTAGGCCAATGTTTCTTTCATCATCGATCATCATCATAAACGGATTTTAATTTGTGGAAAAAGATTAAGAGATTTTTATCTAAATATATTTGAATTATATATTAAAATATATATATATATTTTCTCATTAATTAAGTATAAAATTTATAAGAATAATTTAAATGTGGTTATTTTAAAAAATTAAAAAAAAATTTCGAGATACTACAGCATCGAATTAACAGAAAACTTTTAAGTAATCTTTTAATGCTTTTTCCAATTAATTAATTCTGTATTAGAGAAAATCGGATGTTGTTATGTACATGAAAGCAAAGGAAGAGAAAAAATTAAAGCAGTAGAAACCTTAAAAAAAAAAAAAATTATCATCTATAAGGATATTACTCTCAAGCTTTCTTCATGCCAATTTTCGAAAAAATAATTATTTTCTGAATAAAATTGAATAGTTGGATAGCTTTGGTGCATAAAAGTGTAAAAATAAATATTGATAATCATCAATAAAGCGAGAAAAATAATGATTTTGAGAAGCATTCCCATCCAGATGATCATCTCGACAAGTGAATCTTCCGACTTGTATAGCTCAAAATAGGAAACTTATCCATAAATTAGACTATTTTTACACGTTTTAATGAGTAGACTAGTCGACGTTCTGCCTAAAATTAAGCATTTACAATAATAATGAACCATAAAACGTGAATACATAGTAAAATAAACATTAAATATACGCCCGAAAAGTCCTCCAAGTTAAATTTTGTATATCGAATAAAAAATATCGTTAAACGAGGAGAAGATTTGTGACAACGATTCTTGTATGGGGAGATAGATTATCTTTTAAATAATCGAAAAAAAAAAAAAAAAAAAAAAAAAAAAACAAGTAAAAATAAATAATAAAAACTAATTTATATCGAAAAAAAAAAACGGGCATTAAAGTAACATTATTGTCAGTAGATTTTGGATAACAGACGTAGAATTTAGTTTATGGACCTATAAGATACGTTGCTAGTTGGTATTAATTTTATATATTATCGAATTGTACTAATTAATATAGCATTAGAATCTTTCTATCCGATTAAAAAATCGATTCAAGAATTTTATCCATTCTCTAATCGGAATTTATCAATAACTATGTATAACAATTATTATTTTTTCCACCTTGAAAATATAGGTTATCTGATTTCCAAAAACCGATAACCAAAATTCGGTAGATATTCTCTCCTATCTTTATTAAATGAGCGGAATATCAATTCGATATCAGGAGTTCTCAGAAAAGGAGAGAAGAAGAAGAAAAAAAAAGGCATATGAAAGAGACCAGGAAATCCCCCAAGGGTGACAAGGACCGATGTAAAGGGGTCTCAATTTTCCTGGCACGTGTTCGATTCGACCAGTTTTGATATGAAACGGAGATTAAAACAATTAAAATAAACATCACTGAAGATTACGGTTAGGAGCCGGTTTTTAGACGACATAAAGGCGTCACTTTGGCTCTGACTACGATTTTTATAAGAATAGCTGATGCTCGGAATTATTGAGAAATCTGTGCAAGTAATGCAACTCAAATTAAAAAAAAAAAAAACCGAGTTTATATACATAAAAATAAAATCTTATATTTTTAAATTAAAAATCTAGAAGAATCTCCTAAACAAAAGAAAGCAATCTTCTCTACATAGAATAAATGCATGAATATTTTTTTTTTTGCAAATTGTAATGCAAATTTGATTGATAATAGAAAGCTTATTAATATTATATATAACAATCAAGTAATTTTTTTTTAAACATGCTAAATTAATTTACAATAAATTTTCTAATTCTAAATCATTTTACGATTTTTGTTGCTCTTGTTATTATTACGTCGATTTTTATTGTCTATTGCTATTATTACGTCGATTTTCGTTGTCTGTTTCCATTATTACGTCAATTTTTGTGGTCTATTGCCATTATTACGTCGATTTTTTGGTGTCTATTGCCATTATTACGTCGATTTTTCGGTGTCTATTGCCATTATTACGTCGATTTTTCGGTGTCTATTGCCATTATTACGTCGATTTTTCGGTGTCTATTGCCATTATTACGTCGATTTTTCGGTGTCTAGTGTCATTATTACGTTGATTTTAGGTTTCTATTGTCATTATCACGTTTATTTTTGTCGTCTATTTCATTATTACGTAGATTTTTGTTGTCTGTGTTTATTGTTGTATTTTTCTTGTTTGGGATAGCTCTTCATGTACTCTAAATACTATTAAAGATTGAGAGTAAATAAATAAATAAATAAATAAAATTTGACCGTTTATAAAAACCGTAGTTAAGTTTTTTCTCCTCTCAAACAACTCCCAGTATAAAATTCATAAAATTTGATCGTTTATAAAAACCGTAGTTAAGTTTTTTCTCCTCTCAAACAACTCCCAGTATAAAATTCCTAACATCAATCTTGCGTAATTTATGATATTAAAAATAATTTTTTTTATGAAATTCTAAACGAACAAAATCTCTCATATTTGTTAACATTGACCATATAACATTTTAACTATGCGTTAAAAAAAAATAAAATACTCGTTTCTCCGATATGCGGAATGCTATGCAGCTCAAAAATTTATTTTATACCGTATGCAGTACTAATAGAGACTTTATTATAGTCGTTTAAGACGTTTAAAGTAAGATTACTGTCGGTAGCGTGACTGTAGATATTTAGAAAAGCATTATAAGATATATACAAGATGAGAAAAATAATAGTTTTATAGTGATAACAGAATTCAGTCGAAACTCTCTTGCATTTTTAACATGCCATAAAAAAACGTCGACTATTATTAAAACGTCAGAATGATTAATTTTAAACTAGAATAATTTCAATACTTTCGGCTCATTTTCGTCCTATTTGTTGTACGTAACATATTAATGTAATATATATATATACGCACGCTATCTTAACTGTTCGGTAACAGGAACACAAGTTGTTATTTGAATCAAGTCTACCGTAACAAAAATGATAGTAAGTTCGTGTTCGGGCCAATGTTTTGCATTGCGTGACTTTTTAACTCGTCGTAGACTACATGAAATGTTGATGTCGTCTTAAATCATCTGTAGATAAATAATTTTTTCTTCTTCCTAAACAAAAATTAAACATTCAAATTTTTTATATTATTTTTAGAATTTTAAATGAGAATTTTAAAATCAGTCATTAAAATCAGTCGCACGTATTATTTATTTGATTATTTTCTCTATGGTTATAAAGATTTTCAAACATCAGTCTTTAAAATAGTCAAAAATATTCGAATTTTTGCTTTATGTCACCCATGATTTAGAAAAACTGAGGTTTGCAAGCCCTTTAACTGTTTTCCTAACGTGTTTCTAGTCTATAGATGCTGAAACTTTGGTATCAACTTTGATCTTTTTACGGTTATAACGATTTTCAAATATTAGTCTTTCAAATAGTCACAAATATAACAATTTAAAAACACAAATAGTCACAAATATAACAATTTAAAAACACAAATAGTCACAATTTTTTTCAATAAAATCCATGATTTAGAAAAATTGTGATGTTTGAAAACCCTTTAATTGTTTTTATAACGTGTTTCTGGTCTATAGGTGCTGAAACTTTGCTGTTAACTTTAATGGAATCTATAACAATTATTACTTTGACAAAAACCAACATAATAATGATTACAGACAATGAAAATTCAACGTAATAATGAAATTCACACCGAAAATCAACGTAATAATGAAATTCACACCGAAAATCAACGTAATAATAGCAACAGACAACGAAAATCAACGTAATAATGGCAATAGACAACGAAAAAAACGTAACAATGACAATATATAACAAAAATAACCGCAATAACGACAATATATAACAAAAATCAACGCAATAATGACAACATATAACAAAATTCAACGTAATAATTGACAATAAATACCGTAAATCTACTTAATAATGGCAATAGACACTGAAAATCCACGTAATAATGACAATAGACTCCGAAAATCAACATAATAATGGAAATAGACAACGAAAATCAGCGTAATAATGACAACAGCAACGAAAATCGTAAAATAATTTCATACTAGAGAATTTATTATATTTTTAAAGATTATTTTAATAAAGTAACATTAAGATTTAAATCTGATACTATTTCTATGTATTCTAATCAAGAGAGAAAATTATTTTATGGTATCTCTCGACTGATCACGATTTTACTATCGATTCGGATGCAGTTAAGAGAACGTTTAGACAGTAATAAATATTAAAAATTCTTAACAGTAATAGTTTCGTTGATAGTGGAGATTCTTTCTCTTGTATAACCATCAGATATCCCAAAGGACAAAACAACTCGTGTCGATTCCATCTTTGATCTCCATAAACAAGTCTATCACGTGACACAGAATCTATTCCCGGAGGAAGGGGAGGAGAGAGGCCAGCCTCGCAATTACATTGATTTTATCTGTCCTGATAATGTATCGTTGTCTTAATGTCTGCTGCATTCTACTGGCAAGCGTCAAACGTTAAGTGATTAGGGGGTTCAATGCCACGACTTGTCATTGCGTTCCTCTCTTTTTATATTTTGTCGTTTCATTCTCTCTGGTTATGAACATCCAACTAAAGGATTTCAGCAGATGCACTTTACAAGGAATCCAATGCAATAAAAGTTATTCCCGGAAAAAGTAACGTCTCCTTTCGTTATCGGACGTCATCTTTACATGTGTATAACTTATATAATATGCCCGTTTTTACTTTTTTAACTTCGTTGACAGGATGGCAAACTTCTCCAGACGAATTAATTATAGGCCTATTGCTATATTTTACAGTAAAATTAATAGAAATTTATGATTTTTACGAAGTTCAATACCATATTTGTTCAGCATTTGTAAAGCTATTAGTATCAGCAGCTCCATAAAAGTATTCGAGAGATGCGCATTTTTAATCCTTCCACGTGTTATAAAGATCTATAATAATATTTTGCATTTAAATCGAACTTTTATTTAACTAGAAAAAACTAATAATAATAATAATAATAATAATAATGCTACTTTTACAAATGATAAATCGTTTAATATTTACTTCTTCTCTGTTTGACAACCTTAAACTAACTCGCCTATTATCAAACAAAATTGTAGCTTGCCTTGAATAGTTACACCTTATTCAGCATATAAATCTCAAAAAAAAGATTTTTCTTCTTGTTTGACAATAGTTTAAACGAAAAAAATTTTTTAATAGCCTCTCGAGAGTGATTTTTTTTTTTCGTTCTAAAATTACGCTCTCGACTTAACTCCATTATCATCATTTATTTTAAGGGACGATGGAGAAAAATTATATAATATTAAATGGGGAAAAAAATGTTATAAATCGGTAGTTCATATTTTAATTTTTCAAGTTTTTAATTATAGTTTTATCGCTTCTACTCATTTATTCTTTTTTTTTTCTTCTTCTTCTTCTACTACTGCTTCTTCTTCTCCTCTCTTTAAATCTATTCTATCGTAACAGGTTTTTCTTAAAGATAACAATCTACTTAAACGATATTAAAATGTAGGATGGGTCTGCGTATAGAATATAAAATAATTCGTATAATGCAAAATTTATGAAATTAAATAAACAAGTTGGGGTTTTTAGATGATATATTATTCTATGCTAATTCTGAAACGACTTTAAAACGAGTCTGTCTAAATGACAGGTTAAATAGTGTCATTTCCATGCATTAAAGGTTAAATAAGTGCCATTTTCAAAATTATTTCTGTTGGGGAAAAATGCTTTTTAACTCGGCAAAAAAAAAAAAAAAAAAATTCTATATATAAATTTTATATTTAAAGAATATAAAAATTATTTAAAAAACTCGGCAAAAAAAAATAAATAAAAATTCTATCAGAAAGTTGTAATCACACCTTCATGCCACGGCCATATTTATACGCGTCGTGCTAAAAATAACGAATTACAAAATTAATAAATTCATTTTTAACTCAGCGTGTTGTTGTTAAATTATTAAACAACATGCTAGCGAATTTCTGAAAGTTAATAATATCATTAAGCTCGGAATCTATTTATTGTTTACACTTTAGAAAAGTTTTATTACGTAATTAAAAATGGAACCGTTCTTGGTTGATATAAACAGAAGTTTCTATTGACGCGTTAATTAAAATTTTTCCAAGTTAATTTTAATGTAGATTTTCATTTAATGTTTTAAACAATTTAAAAATAGTTAATAAATAACACCTATAACTGTAACTAAATTTTGACTGAGAGAGAGTGTTTCGAATTTTATGTAGAGAAAATTCCAAAAATTGAAGCTCTCGAGTCTATCCAAACATGCGCTTTTTAATTATGCAAATTATTCGTTATTCTAAATAATAAATTAAAACTGAATAATATTAAAAGTTCGGCCTATAATTTAATTTTTAAAAAAATTTTAAAGTCCTTAACACAAATTCCTAACTTTTATTTTATTTAAAATTTTAATGAGCTTAACTAACTTCGTTAAAAATTATTATAAATGCATATAGTTCAGGAGACTTGATTTATTTATTCTTTCGACTTCTCAATGACGAAATTTTTCTTTTATTGCAAAAGTAATGGTGACAATTACAAAATATAATTATAATCTAATTAGAATTAATGTAAAGAATTATTTCTATTCGATAATTAAAAGTTGGTTAGTGCAGCAAGTTGTTGGATGTCGTAATTAGGCTACTTTTATGAAGTTAATATAAGAAATATTAAGAAAATGAACCTATATAACAAAACATTGATTTAAATGCAAATAAATTACTGAGAATAGTAATAAAAAAATTTTTCTTTAATGCTAAAAGTGTATGCTTCGTATCCATTAGGCCATTTGTGATTGGATGTATTTTCCGGCATCGAACAAAGACTTTTCCTTTTATTCTCTTTCCATAGAATCCATTCAATGTTTTCCGTGTTAGTTATACAACAAAGAAAGTCATCCGAAGAGAAATTGGTTGAAGAAATAACCTTGTAAATAATGCAGTCACTATACCAATCCGCCATTTGATATATTTTTCTTAAATTTGGAATCTTTCGGTCCCAATTAAACTTTCTAAAAATCAAATTTGTCATTCGTAATGATTTTATTAAAACATCTTCCACAGATTCTTTCTTTGCAAACTGTACAGATAGCTTAAGAAACATCACTTATCCTTTGGAGAAATTCAAACGATTAAAATAACTTAAAAATAACAAAAATTCTAAACATAGAAACTGTTGGAATCCGTGATGCAAACTTAGATTTTTATGTCAAAAATAATTATTTTTTTTTTTAACGTGAAACAATTCGTTAAATATAGAAATTTTATAAAGGCGGTATAATTTAACAATTAGGAAATGAAGCAAACATTTTAATTAGATAAGGTGAAGCGTTGATGATTTGTTGAGAAAACCCTCTAGAGATTTTAGAGAGAAATGTAATTCTGATGAATATTTTGATTAAATTTTGGTACGACTTCAGAAGTATGGTCTACTGAATTTTAATTTAAAATGACTGAATGATTGGCTAATCTATTAAGTGGAAATTGAATTTTCGGCTTTATCAATTATCATCACTACCATAACCACTGTATTGAGAATTTATTAATTGTAAAAATAAATTTTAATTTTTCAAATGTTCAAGCAGTTAAAAGTCGAATTTTTACTTCATTTTAAACTGTTTTAATGCATAATTATGCATACGAATGAACACGCATTCGAGAGTTCGCGAAGTATCTAAGGCGAGTTAAAAATTACTAGTGTTAAATCTAACACACTTTACACGGTTTATAATTATAATAAATATCTAAAATAATGTTATAAAAATAAAATAATTAAATTCTGTTACTTTACATACACGCACACACGCAAAAATATTTTCTTCGACTTTGTAAAGTGTGAAAGACGAGAAGTAATTTCGTAATAATCTCCAATAAATGTTTATTCGAGACATTTACTACTTAATTACTGAAAACGATCCCTCTTACGATCATTAATATTAAACTGTAAACATTCATAACGTTTACCTTGTTAACATTCCGTCAACATTCCCGACTAACAACCTCTAAGTGATAACAAGTCCAAACTGCTTAAACAGGTCAATTTGAAGAAGTATACAAGAGAAAGAGAGAGAGAAATGGACTCTGCTAGAATACGTAGGCAAAAGATCTGATTAAAATTCGTCTGACAGCTTTTGCTGCTATTTTATGTAGGAAGGTGAAGCTGATCCACAAAACTGGCCTAGGCCTACAGAGAAAACTGAATTGATCTCTAGCAATGCTGTCAAGTTATAGTGCTAATTAAAGGAAAAGTTGAAGTAAATCTATCAGAAATTTGCGATTATGCTTACTTATCAGGAACACATTTAAATGTAAATCATTATACGCGCGTATAGAGTGCTAATAGAACATCCATAATAAAAGTAATCTGTTATCAGTTTAATTTTTATTGTTCACTCAGTAAAAAAGCATGATTTCCTCTTTTTTATTGAGTGAATTTTAGACGTTAGTTATATTCTGAGGCTTTTACAATCCTTAGAATATAACTAATGTTTAAAATTCACTCAATAAACAGGAAATTATGCTTTTAGGCACGCTAAAAAAAGGAAAGTATGCTTTTCTACCGCAGTGAAAAAGAGGAAATTATGCTAAACATTAGTTATATTCTAAGGCTTTTACAAGCCTTATATAGCTTTGAAACTAAAGTTCTACTGAGTGAATATTAGTTATACAGTTGAATATAAGTAATGCTTAAAGTACACTCAGTTAACTAATGTTTTAAACATAAGTTATATTAAAAAAAAAATTATGTTTAAAATTTGTAAGTTTATTAATTAAATTTTTGCTTAATTAACATTTAAAATAATTTTTCTTCTGCTTTTTCGTATGGAGCCAACTGAATAATTTATAGAATAAAATCATTTTTGACTTTTTTCTAGTAGTTTAATGCACATAAAGTGACATTTTCTAAAAATTGTCAAAAATATTAGACAAACTGGAACAAGCGTCGTTGGTGGTTGTCACGAAACACGATAGCATTTTATCGTGATGCTACTTTATATAGAAACTAACTTCTATAAAAGAAACCGCGTACAATTTGTTGATCGCATTTATCAAAACACTTAAACTGCAGTTTAACCTGTAGATACGAACATGCGACCAATATTAAAATTTTAATATGTATATATATCTCTTTTGGAGTTTTTCTTTTTTGGAGAAAACTTTTAAAAACACGTTCGCGTAACGGTATCAAAAACATTTTCTCTACTTGTCAAAAAACTGGGAAGGAAAAGCTATCGGCGTAATGACGGATAGAGAGCTCAGCTAACCATAAATTACGATAATTACCTTCGAGAGAAGTAGCAAAAACAAAATACGCTAGAAACACGTGTAGAAAAAAAAATAACCATCCAAACACAGTTAAAAATAAAAATAAAGCTTTTAATAAATGTTCAAATTAACAAGCCGGCATCATTAAACCGAAACTTTTGTAGAGGAAAGAACTTGAAGGGGGAAAAAAAAGTTTTTCTTAAAACATGGTCAAGCGTGAAATGAAACGCCAAATCAAAGATGAACAAACTCAAACGTAGCATTGGTGAAGAATTACAGTAAATCAAAGAGAACTTAACCGACCAATGCTGTTTCATCTAGCCTGTTTTCCTACCTTAGATGGAAATTTAAAAAAAAAAAAAAAGAACGAGGAAATAAATTCCTCTTTTATGTTATTTTTAACTCGGTTTAATTAACTATCATTTTCTTTTAAGTCTTCTACGATTTTCTTTAACCGTCTTACATTTTTTTTCTTTATTTCCCCCCTCTTTTAAATTAAATACGAGTTACGTTAATGAAACAAACATTTCCATTTAAGCAACGTCTTCTAGCTATGTTGCAAAGAGAAAAACTCAAGATTTTTCCATAAATTCCCGAAACGATACCAAGAAAAAAATTGTTTCGATTTAGCATTTTTTATTGTTTTTTAGGGAATTTTAATTGTAGTGAACATCCCTACTTACCTAAATCGTATAATTTACAGAGAGATACTTTTATTTACAACCGCGCAGAGAGAGGGGAGAAAGCGTTAATAAAAATAAGTTGTAAAAAAACGAAAATAACGTTTATAGCATTTTTTATTGTTTTTTAGGGAATTTTAATTGTAGTGAACAAACTACTTACCTAAATCGTATAATTTACAGAGAGATATTTTTATTTACAACCGCGCAGAGAGAGAGAGAGAGAGGGGAGAAAGCGTTAATAAAAATAAGTTGTAAAAAAACGAAAATAACGTTTATATGCACAGTAAAAATAAGTTATTTTTCATTGAATGAGAGAGATTCGACCGAGAAATGAAAAAAAAAAAAAAACGAAAAACTGATTCTTTGACTGAACTAACAATTGGATTTTTATAAAAAAAAAAAAAAAAAAAAACGAAAAAGAGTCAAACACGCAAAGCTTCCCCATAAAAAGATCGTTTCTTAGATTCGTTGAGTCTTTTATCCTCTTTGGTATGCCTTATCGCGACAATGCATCGTTTCGATCGTGATGACTTTATTGCCGGAATTAAATGCACAAAACTAGTGTGGCTACAAAGATTTCTCGCCACCTGTCGACCAAAACCGAAAACAATAAGGTAAAAATTGCCCCTATTACATCGCCATCTTTGATTAATTAAAGATAAAAATCGTACAGATTCATCGGCACAATTTAAGACCTTATTATTCTCATACCACCATTTGCATCTATTATCATCACTACAACAAAAATCTGGTAGTGTTTTTAATCACAAATGCTTAATAAATATGGTTTTCGTTAACTGATTAGCAGTACAAAAAAGCCAAAAATCTAAGTATTGTAATGTTGCATTCTTTAAGTACTCTTTCTTAACTATGGGAAACATTTTCCCCCAAGCGTGTAACAGTAGATAGAGGAGCCAAGATAATAAAGATTTAGAAAACCACTACTACAATATCCAGACTTAAAGATGAGATCTAACGCGACAATACGAAAATTTGAACCACTTTCTATAGTTTTCATATGGTAGAAAGCTTTACATTTCAACTTTTACATAATTAAATAATAAAATTCCATTTTTAGACATGCTCCAGTTTTATATTTGAGTCTAAATATAGTAAAAGGTTTTCATGCGGTTCATATTCAATAACGCAGAAAAGAAGAGTTTAAACTTAGAAAATGATAAAAATATAAAAAAAAAAGTGTTACTGTAAGGAATGCCATTTTTAAGATATAAAACGTGATATCCTTGTTTAGATGTTTGGAAATTTATTATAAAGACCTACACAAGTTCTCTTTCTCTCTGTACTCGGATGCATCTGGTAATGTTTCATCGGAAACTTTTATGTAAAATTCTTAAATCTGGCTTCAAGTAAACATAATTAGCATGTTGCAAAGTAAGTTCTTTAATAAACTATAGGCCTACTTCAGACTGTTTAAGCCATATTATACATCCAAAATCTTGAAAAATGTAAAATGGTTTTCGCAGTTATAAGCTACTGCAATTTTTGAAATTTATAAAATTAATATATAAATTCCTCTGTATTTTTTTTTTACTAAATAAATTTAAAATTTAAAGAATTTTAGGCATTTCAATATTAAAA
>AYEL01080933.1:0-17800 GCA_000484575.1 Olivierus martensii
CTTTATAAAATTAATATATAAATTCCTCTGTATTTTTTTTTTTTTACTAAATAAATTTAAAATTTAAAGAATTTTAGGCATTTCAATATTAAAAATAAAAAAAAATTCTTCGATAAAACGTCTGTAGATAAAAAAGAAAAGGGTCAGATCCGATTTAATTTTAACATCAAGAAAAATTTGATTGTATGGAAAGATGAGGGATAATAACCTATTTAGAAGATTGGAATGAAGAAAAGATACGTTGCACGTGTCACTATGTCATTTTAGTGACAGATAGTGTCAACTATGCTGTCACCGGACTTAGATAAGGTGTACTCAAGGGGCCTCATCGGCTATCTTGGTATTTGCTGAACGATATAATGATTTCAGAATTATTAATTGAACTTAAAAGGGCGCATTTTTATACGCAATTCTTAATTATTTAAATATTCATAACACTATGAAAATTATTATTATTAATTTTTTTTTAATAAAGAAAAGTTTTGCTCTTTATATTAACCACATACAGTGAGTATCGGTTTTCAGAATTTTCGTTACTTTATATGTTTAATTAATACAAGAAAATATTCTAATTGGGTTCTAAAAAAATTATTATTATTTTTTTTTAATAAAGAAAAGTTTGGCTCTTTATATTAACCACATACAGTGAGTACTGTATCGGTTGTCAGAATTTTCGTTACTTTATATGTTTAATTAATACAAGAAAATATTCTAATTGGGTTCTAAATTATGTTTAAACAACATTTTTTTAGAGTTATACAAAATATTATAATCATTCATCTTAATTAAATTTAGATTATTACAATTAAGTGCAGATACGTAATCCTATATCTTAACTCTAAACATTATGCATCGGAAGTCAGTATTGAGTCTATGGGAAAGTATAGTAATCCTATAGTAATAAGATTACTATAGGATCTCATAGACTTAATACTGACTTCCGATGTTGTCGACAATTATCCTTTATTTTTATAAAGGATAAAAACCTATAACTTAAAATATATTAAAAGCGATAATTAATTTTCATCATAATTATAATTAAAAAATAAATTTTGAAGACTATAAATAGCAAAAAAAATTAATTTATTAAATAACTTCATAAAACGGAATATTTTATTGATAATTTAATTTATTTTCCCCCCATTTTAATTTTTTAATAATTAAATTTGATTTTTTTTTGGAATTATTATTTAATAAATAGATACACTGTATGCCAAAAATATTTACAACAATTTATAAGGGAGTTTAAGTCATTTTTAGAATTTATTCAACCTAAGTTGCAAGTCTTGGAATAAATTAATGACATAAAGTGAGTTATGACTGTACATATTTCTAGAGCTTTGTTTTATTTTAAAATAAATCAAAATTGAATTCTTTATTCTATATTTATAATATTAATATTGTTATAATATTATATTACTATTAAATACTAACACATTTGTAAATTGAATTTCAAATTTGAGTTAAACTGAGTTCATTAATAAAATCAGGTAAACTGATTTTGCCAATAATCTTATAGACAATAATAATGCAATTAATTTAATTAGTTATTTATAAATGAGAAATATATGAAGTTTTAGACTCATTCAATAGATTTTTTTTAATTCAAATTATGTATTTTGTAATAATTAACAGCTATATATAATTAAGATTTTTGAATTGAAACATTTTAATTTAACACTTATATAATTTTATACAACAGAATAATGCAGCTAACATATAAATAACTAAAATTGGCTACAGAAAAATCAATTTTTCTCATTTAGTTGTTAATCTTATCATATATTAAGATAATTTATTTTAATATAGTAAATAAATAAACATTCTACTTATTCTACATATTCAAAATCCTCTTTTAATTGTACCATCTTGAAATACTATATAGACTTTTTCTATTATTATTATTAATATTACTATATTAATATATATAATAACTGTGTCTGACATGGGAACTGTCTTTATGTTGAGAAACAAATAGATGCTCATTTTCATTTGCTTCCTTGAATTTGATTATTCTTAGTTTTGATTGTTTATGCACTAAAACTATATATCTGACATTAATGGTTTGCATATAAAGGATAATTTAAAACTTTAAAATAAAAATTCTATATGATGTTTATAGAGAGGATTTTCTCAATAGATCATCTACACTGTAGGTGGCAACACCTCCGAATTTGGTATTACGTTTATTCATTATAGTCAGCTATCATTATAAAGAAGCAATCATGCCGTATAACTGTTGTATTCCTCAATGTAATAGCAACACAAAAAAAAGATAGACATCAGTTTCATTAATTCCCTAAAGATAGTAATCTAAAAAAAACCTGGAGTATTGCTATTGAAACAGGAAAGACAGTATTAAAGCTTGCCAAAGTTTTCAGCTTGCATTCTCTTGACACTGATTACATTCCATCGAAAACAATAGATTAGTTACCATTACTACTTTTTGGCATTATATATTTTGATATAAGAAACAGAAATTATTAAAACATATCTGTATTAAAACATACCGGTAGGTCCCTTGTAATTGATGCTTCAATCAACTTTAAGTATTTTCTGAAAAAACATACATCGACCTCTCTCTTTGCTTGATGTTGCAGATCTTTCTTCAAACTAGTTATGAATTGTTGAAAAGTTGAAATTATTCAAATGTTATCTTGGTATTACTTTTATTGGTGAAAATTGGTCAGGTGATGGAAACTAAAGGGATAAGGTGCTGTCTAAATGTATTGACACAACCCTAGATTGCAGACAAGATCATGTTTTTGCCATGCAGAAAGTCTGAAATTTAATACAAATTAAATGTAAAAAATAAAGCAGCAATTGTGAGCATACTTAAAATTTACTATTAGAGCATTACATTAATATTATAGAAAAGTTAATAGTACTATAGACAAATTTAAAAGATTAGTATGACAGGTGTCTGATTCATCACAAATATTCTTGATGAATAACAGCATGCATTAAATATCAATTTTCCTAAAATCATGAAAGATTCTGACATATTTATGATTTACTTTTATAAATACAGTATATGAATAAAATCATGGCCCAATTGAGAAATACTTTCACAAACAAAACATAAAGATAGTTATGTAAATAAAAGTTATAAGGGTCAATATAAGGCTATATATAAGATTATGATCCTGTTATAAGATCTCATAAAGGAATTTTTTACTATGTATGATCTTTGATACATACAATCTACTTATGACATACGTTTACAATGTGGTTTATCACTTACCTTTCAATTAACTAAACTTTTGTTCCAGATATTTTTATTCTGATATTTTTTAGTTGTTTCTGAAGCTCAAGAATGATCAACTTTCTAAAATGAATAATGAACCAACTTAATTAGATAGAAAAAAAAAAAAAGACAAATGCAAACTTATAGCAAAATGCTAAGCAACAGCTGAATGTTAAACCTAAACAATACTAAACACATAGGTGATGCCACAAGTGAAGAAATTTTGCATGTACAATGGCCTATAGAAAAATATTGTACTATTTTTTTTATTCAAAGCATTAATGCAATTTGCTTTTTAAAATTATAAATACTAAACAATCTGAAATAAATAATTAATACTTGCTTTACTTTATGTACTGCTATCTACCTTATTTTATTTTAATTCTTAAATAAAATTTAAGCAGTACAAAATTTCTCCTATTGCAGTTAGTGCTTAAATTTATTTAAAAATTAAAATAAAATAAATAATTAAATTGACTGATAATTGCTTATTCTAATTCATAGACTGAACATAATAAAATAGCTATAACTAAAACATAAAAATAAAGATCACTTAAGTTTTTATTAATCAATAAATGCTTCATTAAAGAAATTTTGGCATTTACCCATCATCAATAAAATACAAGATATCAATTACAATTATTTTTATATTACTGATAATGAATAAATGCCTGAATATTTGAATAAAGCATTTGCTTTCTAAAAGATTGTGTTGTCATTTATATAATAAAATAAATATTTAAATCAAATATTAAAATAGAAATATTTATTATGAGGGTATATATTTTAATATAAATATGAAGGAAAAATTCATTATATTTACCAGTACTTAAATACATAAATCTGTATCAAGTTTGAGATCTTCTAAGACTAGTATCTGCTCCTGAAATGATTAAAAACAGTCACAAGCTCTTTTAGCAGAAAACAATATTTTGAATTCAATAATATATACCAATTCAACTTAATATAGAAATACTTTTGGCTGTGCTTGCAGCCATCATTAGTTTACATCTTAAGAATAGAACATTGTACAGATAGGCCTCGATTAGTGTGAATAATTGGTTCCATGAATTTCTCGCACTATTTGAATTCGCACTAATCGAAGTATTTACTACATGTAAAATATGTTAATTGGTTCTTGCTTTGTGAAATTCCGGCCATTAGCTAACCTCACGATGAATAACCACAATACTAACTTAACTAACTGTTTAAGAAATATTTATTTTCATATTTTACATCATTGTTCAAACTGTTTAAGAAAAATTTATTTTCATATTTTACATCACTGTTCATCATCGGCCATTAGCTAACTTCACAATGAATAACTACAATAAACTTAACACTAACCATTAGCTAAGTTTCACGATGAATAACCACAATAAACTTAACACTAACCATTAGCTAACCTCACGATGAATAACCACAAACTTAACCACTAACTTCAGTTTAAAAGAAAAATTTATTTTCATATTTTACATCATTGTTCATCATCTAAATTATTAGCTAATCTCACGATGAATAACCACAATACTAACTTAACACTAACTGTTTATGATATTCTGGCCATTAGCTAACTTCATGATGAATAACCACAATACTAACTTAACACTAACTGTTTAAGAGAAAATCCACGATGAATAACCACAATAAACTTAACACTAACTGTTTAAGAAATATAGGATGAAGAATAACCACAATAAACTTAACACTAACTGTTTAAGAAATATTTATTTCCACAATACTAACTTAACACTAACTGTTTAAGAAATATTTATTTTCAGATTTTACACCATATTTTTACATCATTGTTCATCATTTAAATTAATAACCACGATAAACTTAACACTAACTGTTTAAGAAATATTTATTTTCATATTTTACTCCTTGTTCATCATCTAAATTAATAACTTACCAGGAATTGCGTCTCATATTGTTGTTCATCATCTAAATTAATAACTTACCAGGAATTGCGTCTCATACCATCATTGTTCATCATCTAAATTAATAACTTACCAGGAATTGTGTCTCATACCTCATTAAAAAGTGTTCCTCCTTTTATCCATTTCGATACTTTTTAAAAGCGAAAATTCTCCACTCACCAAATCGAAACCAAAATAAAAATCAACTTTTATCAATTTTTAATCAATCAAAAATAATCCAAAATAGCAAATCGAAAGAGGAAGTTCAGCACAGCTTTTATGTGAATCGAAACCAAAAGAGCAAATCGAAAGCAGAAGTGGAGCACTGCTTTATTACTTACCAGGAATTGCGTCTCATATCATCATCAAACCAACCGCCAAACTTACCAGGAATTGTATCTCATACCATCATCAAACCAACCACCAAATAAACCAGGTATTGTGTCTCATACCATCATCAAACCAACTGCCAAATCGAAACCAAAATAACAAATCAAAACCCGAAGTTGAGGGCCACTTTTATGTCGCTCAAACACATCCATTTTTTGCTGAAGCGTAATCACTACTTTTTCGTTTCCTGTTTTATCGTCAAAAGTGTTCTTCCTTTTATCCATTGTTACTTTTTAAAAGAGAAAATTCTGTACTATACTGTATGTATACGATACGTTTCCTGTTTTATCGTCAGAAGTGTTCTTCCTTTTATCCATTTCGTCTTTTCCTGTTTTATCGTCAAAAGTGTTCTTCCTTTTATCCATTTCGATACCGTACTTTTTAAAAAAGAAAAATCTGTACTATACTGTAGCAAAGCTAAATCTCAATCATATCCATTTTTTGCTCTAGCATAATCACTAACCTCTTCTTTTTTTTGTTTCTTGTTTTATCGTCAAAAGTGTTCTTCCTTTTATCCATTTCGATACTTTTTTTTATCGTCAAAAGTGTTCTTCCTTTTATCCATTTCGATACTTTTTAAAAGAAAATAAAAGTGTTCTTCCTTTTATCCATTTCGATACTTTTTAAAAGAGAAAAATCAGAAGTGTTCTTCCTTTTATCCATTTCGATACTTTTTAAAAGAGAAAATTTTGTACTCTACTGTATATATACGATGATAAAGCTGAATAATAGTAATGTTAAATAGTTAACAGCAAAAAACCCATCGGCAAATTATACGATAGCAAAGCTAAATAATAGTACAGTAATGTTAAACAGTTAGCTTTTATCCATTTTGATACTTTTTAAAAGAGAAAATTCTGTACTATACTGTATATATACGATGATAAAGCTGAATAATAGTAATGTTAAATAGTTAACAGCAAAAAACCCATCCAAAAGCTGAATAATAGTAATGTTAAATAGCTAATGGCAAAAAAGCCCATAAAGCTAAATAATAGTACAGTAATGTTAAACAGTTAATAGGAAAAAGCCAGCCAAGAATAGTACAGTAATGTTAAACAAAAAACCCATCTTTCTGATGTTTCACCCCTTCAAAGCCAAGTGACTGTTCTTGGAATGCTCTTCGTCCGGTTTTATTAACCAAAAATTAATGGTAATTTGTTAATTGACATCATAAAAGGAGATGGAGCTTTATTAGTAAGACTGGTCTATGCTTACAACTCGCATTAATCGAATATTTGCTCGCACTAACTGAAAAACGGTATCAATTTTATAAATTGCACTAATCAAAATCGCATTATTCGAATTCGCACTAATTGAGGCCTACTTGTATTCTAAAAATTTAAATTCAAAAAAATTTTTTTTTAATTTAAACAGTATTATTTGGATAAATTTTTTATCTAATATTTATAAATTAAAAATGCAAAAAGATTAATTTACATAAATAAATGACTCTAATTTATATTAATTTTATATAAATCTAATATAAATTAGACATGATATTTTGAACATTAGTAATTTATATTTTATTCAATAAAAAGAAATTATAATAAGACAGAAATTGAATAATGTTAGATTTCATAAATATGTCATAGAATCTATAACAATTGTTGTTAGTGTTTTGAGTTTTAAAAAGCTCAAACTTTGGCAACAGTTGTGATTAAATAACAGAACATATTTTTAATCAGAACCTATAAAATGTGATTGTATATCACAGCTCTTTGAGCAGGAAACAAATCAACTACTTCTTCAAAACACAAAAAATTTTAATAAAGTACTTTCAGCTCTATTAAGCTCTCATCAGTATCCTTTACAAACTAATACTTTTAAAAACTACATTAAAACATGGTTATATAATTGAATACACATTCTGAATTTTCAAAGCATTCTAAAATTTAAAGTTCATAAAAGTTCCTTCAGCAATCATATACATCATGCATCTCATTATATTTGCGTTTTGAAAATTCAGAACTTATATTTGATTATATAACCACATTTTAAAGTAGTTTTTAAAAGTACCGTATCAGTTTGTAAAGGTATACTGATAGAGCCGAAGGTACTTTATTAAAATTTTTTGTGTTTTGAAGAAGTAGTTGATCTGTTTCCTGCTCGAAGAGCTAGTGATATACACTTATAGTTACCATGGAACAGCATAGTGAGTTATTAAGTTCTAATAAAATATGATATTTAATAAGTAATTTAAATAATTAAAATCCAGCAATGTTTATCTGTAAAGAATTTTTTTATAGAGATTTTTTCTGTTATTTTTTAATTATTATACATTTATATCTGACTGCATAAATAATCCTCTTATGCATAATAAAATTTTTCATTTAAAATATTTATTTAAGACACTTCATTAACTTTCAAATTTTACAAAATTTATATTCACTTCCATTTGATAGATACTGAAATTGTTAATCATCTGAAGCACTTTACAGTATTAGTTTTATGATTTCCCAAATTTATATTATTTCAAAGTGAAGCGTAGTCTTTAGTGTTTAATTAATAATTATCTTGTATTTGATAAGGCAGCTGTTAATTAAATACCATTTAATCCAATTTAGATCAAAAATATTATTATTCTAATCATGCTTACTTTGTTTTGCAATGTTTTTGTTAATATTTATAAATTTTGTAATTTTTAATCCTTCAAATCAAAAGATGATGGTTCTTTTTATTCAAAATGCTTTATTCAATACAATAATCTCAAATTTGTAGTCTATGGGCTGCATGTAATCCATAATGCCATTTTTGTAGCCCACATTGCACTTATTATAATTTCAAGAGCATATAGATGATATTTGGAAAAAATCACAAGCATTTTCATAAAATGTTTTAAAATTACTAAACTTTAAAATGCTTTAATAAATTATATTAAAATTCAGTTAAAGCATACTAAATTTATATATTAGAAATGAAAGTTTTGTATTAAAAAAATTTTATATTTTATAAATGCTTTATAATTCTGAATATAAATTGTGGCATATTATTAAGGAAATTAATAGGTAAATACTGTAGTTAAAATAATCAATCTTTCAGATTATTTACCTTATATAAAAATTTTTTTCCATAATGCATTAATTTTAAATGTAGCCCTCTAACCAACCAAAGGTGTTTAAAGTGCTTCTGAAGAGAATGAATTTGAAGCTGCTGTTCTACAATAACTAGATGTCTGTCTAGTGTTGAATCATATATATATTTAATTTTCAAATAGAAGTCCTTTTAATCTTATTAATGATTAAATTAATTAATTTATTTAACATAATTATTTATTATTTTGAAAACATTATATAACAACCTGTAACCTTGCTGTTTTTAAATATATTTTATTCTTTAGTAAAGGTAATTTATACCAAAATTGTATTTAAAACTTCTTACTGTAAATAATAAATAAAAATAAACTATAAGCCAAATAAATAAGATAACTGTTTTTCAAAAATTTTTTCAGCTATCCTTATAGCTTATTTCAGTTGAAATGGTTGAAAATTTCAACTGAAGCAGACTACATGGATAGTAAAAAAAATTTTTTTTAATAAACAGTGGATCTTATTTATTTGGCTTATAGTTTATTTTTATTTAAAAGTAATTTATAATATTAAATGTATTAGACTGTAGGCACATTGTTCAGGTTAGTAAGAATTTTGATGCAATAATATAATACTTCTTATTATAAATACTTAATAAAAGTAAACTATAAGCCAAATAAATAAGATAAACTATTTATTCAAAAATATTTTGGCTATCCATATGGCTTGCTTCAGTTGAAATATAGACCAAAATACTTTTATTTCAGACAATAAATTATAACTAATATATTACATCATTATTCTTACTGTAGTCTATTTCAAGATAACCTGACAGCCGAACTACCAAAGGAAACACTGTATTCATACGCGATTTGTAAATAACAACAATATTTTATTAAATTTTGTCATATGATTTAAAATATATGTTTTTAAAATCATCTCAATAATTTAATATTTTGATATTTTATTTTAAAACAACAAATTATAGGATAATATTAAATTTAACACTAATAAGGAATTTTCCTTTGTGTAGAAATACCCAGAACAATGGTAGTGATTTACTATCAGGTTATCTAGAAATAGACTATAATATTAAAACTTATTAATTTATATATTGCATTTGAATATTTTGAATAATTATACTATTCAAACTTAATTAAGTGTTAATATTAAATAGATTTTTTTAAGTAACTTATAGTTTAATTATTTTTAACCTATAATTAGATTTTGAAAATTAGAAAATCTGGCTTGTTTAAATTTTATTTTTCTTATTTTATATTTCTTACACTTTTAAAAGCATAACACTTTATTTGATTTAATTTAATTTTTGCTTAAAAATTAAAATATAAGTTCTCTACTGTGGATGGCAGTGATCATTTTTAAAAAATTATACAAAAATAATTAAATTTCATGTAAGACTTCAAATTTTTCCAGAAAATTAATAAACCATCATTTTTATTCTTGGAATTTGAACAGTATTATCTCAACTCTCATAGTCATTTCAAATAATTTTTGAATTCTCATCAAAATTCAAAAATCTGCATGCAGAATGTAATGACATATAATATAATATGAAATAATATGTATTTCTTTCAGTTCTTTACAGCAACATTTGCTATTGAAGCAGGCATGAAACTTCTGGCTATGAGTCCAAAATATTACTTTCAGGAAGGCTGGAATATTTTTGATTTCTTCATTGTAGCGTTATCTCTTCTGGAACTTAGTTTGGAAGGTGTTCAAGGATTATCTGTTTTAAGATCATTTCGATTGGTGAGTGTTTTTATATAAAAATACAGTAGAATTCTGATAATCCAGCACTATTAGGATCTAGAAGGTGCCAGATTAATGAATATGTCAGGCTGCTGGGTATCAAATATAAGTATCACATTTCATAAGTTATGAATTCATTTTTATTCACTTTGAAAATTATTATTATAAATAAATAACTAAAATAATTCAAGATATAGATGAATGAACAGAATACAAGCTCTAATAGACAAACATGTAACATTCACAACTTCCAAAATGCAAATTGAACTTGAATAATAGCTAAAATTTTTGAATCTGGTAGTTGAATTTTTGGCTGCTATATGCTGGATTATTGGAATTTTACTGTATTTTTAATTTTTAATTATTTTAATAATTGTTTAATTATATTCAATATTATTTATACAATATTGTATATAATTAAATTGCATAAAAAATATGCAAATTAAGAATATAATCTGCTACCATGTAGCACCCAATCTTTTTTATTAAAAAAAAAAACAAATGAATATATTTATAATCTTATATTTCAGATTCAATTTGATAAAACATATCAAATAAAGTATAAAAATAAATTACTAAATGTAGTGTTGAATCTTAGTAAAATACTGTATAATAATACATGGGTTGGGGAAATTTAATATTGATCTCAGCAGTGTTTGAGGGGAATAGTGACATGTGATCTTGATTGTATTGGCATATACACAGTCAAACCTCTTCCCATCACTGTAAAGGGTATTACCTTTCCATGTGCTGCATGCTCACACTAACATCACACAGTCTGTGCAGAGCAGAAGATTGATGGAGAAACGTGTTTTCCAAGTTGGAAGAGCATTCTTGGCTTAAAAATTGAAACTGCAAGGGACCATAACACAAAGGAATGCTGTCAGAGACTTGTAGAGTCATACAATATACAGTCATACAATACTATATTCATTATAATACAGTACAGTAAGGAAGTGGATGAATGCATTCAAGTGAGAATGTGAGCAATAAGAATAGGCTAGATGACTCACCATTTCAGATGCACAAGTACCTAATAGACAAACTGTGAATGTTGCACACTATGCACATCTCTTGCAACACAACCTGCTTGAAGTTCTGTCACTTTCTGACAACTCAGCCATTATCCTCCATGACAGTGCCCATTGTCTTGTGGCTAGTGTTATCTGCAACCTGCTCACAAGATAGAGTTGTGAAATACTGTACACCTTCCATACTCTTCAGATTTTATCCCCTGTGATTTTATTTTCTAAATTCAAGGAACTCCTACGATGCATTCATTTCCACACAGGTCTTGATATTATGCATGAAGTCCACCACTCCATCTTTGACATGAATACATTTGGGGCTGCTGATGGCATTATGAAGCTAACACAGCAATGGAAAAAAACCATGGACAATGATACAGATTATATTGAAGGATTATAAAAGTGAATCTGTGTTATATCTTTCCTGTGCTAAACTGTACCATTGTGATCACTATTAAATTTCCAATCCTCATAAAAACATATATTTAAATCAAAATTTAACAAGAAAAATCAAACAATGGAATATTTATTGGATTCATTTATACACAATTATATAGTGGAATTTCAATAATCTCTTACCTTTATTTATTATTTTCTATAATTGGTGACTTTTTGTTTTTGGAAAATAATTAATTTGTTTCAATTTGCTTAGATTAAATATTCTTGGATTTGGTAGCTCATTAACTTTTATGCCCAGTATTTTATTAATATTGGATCTTTTATAGTTCTTTTTATATACTTTTTTATATTCTGCTAGAAAATATTTTATTATTATACATTTATTCATTTGTACAGATATTTATTTATAATTCATTTTTCAAAAATGAATATTATTATATGTGAAGCACAATATAATAATAGAATATAGTACATATTTCTCAAATATGAATTTGATTATATATAAAAAAAATTCAGTCAAATGAAAAATTTCTAAACAATTGAATGGTTCAGCTTTTATTAGCAGATAAATTTGTTTTCATATCCAAATATTTAAAAGTAATAATAAATGAAGAATAATTAGGATGAGATACAAACAACTTAGTAAAATATTTAATAAATCTTACTTTACTGTAAAAAGTACATCTCAGGAGGTTTTGTTGTTATTCATCAATTTGTATAGAATACATTATATATATATATATATAGGGTAAGGGCCCTCCAAATAACTTGATAACTATCACAGATTTCAAATATCAGTTAATGCCAATAAATAGGAAGTCATGGGTGAGCTATCTGATGGTGACCTTCAAATGAGCTGATTATGCAAATGAGTACATTTGCAAATTCTATCTCATACACTGTAATAGATAGGGAAAAATTTCCAATTACAAACTTGTTCAGCATTCAATTTTGAACATATACAGAAAATCATCAAAATCAGATGAATAGTTCATTCAAAAATGAAACTTACATTTTTACATACTAAGAGTTGACACTTATTTCTGACATATAAATAACAAATCAACACCAAAACATCATACTCCAAATCAGGGCTGTCCAATTATAATGAACCCAAGGGCCATAGCTGTGTTTACTAGAGATATGGAGGGCTGCAATTACAAAAAAGGGGGAGGGGCTTTGATACTTGATACGCTATTGTCTCAACAAACGGAAGCAGTTATAAAAAAGGGGGTGGGGCTTTGGTACTCGATACGCTATTGTCTCAACAAACGGAACGCATAAATATAACTCTTTTTGGAAATCAATTTTATTTCCAGATTAGCAAACCTTATTACAAAAATTATATTTACCAGATTGCATCCGTAAACATGCTAACAAAAAGTTATAAAATATAAACAGTTAAAAAGTATAAAAATAGTATGTATGTACCTATTTAATATGATAAATGAGGGTGGGCAACAGCATTTACAAGGGCTGGATATTTACATCCATTCCTGTTAAAAGAAGAATCTCCAAGGTGGGTTCTGAATCAATTCTTTTAACTATCTTCATGTTAGAAAATGCACTTTCACACAAATAAGTATTACCAAATGTTGAGATTACTTTCAGACAAAAATCACAAAAGTTAGGAAAAATGTCCATTAAAAAAAGCAGTTTACCCATGTGATTTGTTATGAAAAAGTTATTTTCCCACCCTTACTAATATAATCGATTTTCATTTTCTATTTTACGTTTTTTCTCGTTCATTTCACAAATGCAACAAACTCATTGTAAAATAAAAATTAAATTAAATTAAAATGTAAAACAGAATTAAATTAAACAGTAAAATAAAATTAAAACAGAATCTCACAACAACGGTCACAAAGTCACTGAAATGGTGAGTGTTAGAAACCAAAAGAATAACTAAAATACAGTCACAATTCAAAACTTTAAACTGAAATAGCTAAAACACTAAAATTGCGTGATCGAAAGTCTATAAAAACCGAAATAACTAAAACTAAAATTGATGTGATTGAAAGTCTTATAAAAATGTTGATGTCAGGATAGCTTGTTGATCATTAAATAATTACTTATAATTAAGAAAAATTAATTAATTGCTATTGATTGTATTAAATAAACGGTACTAATAATTAAGAAAAATTAATTAATTGAGTTTTAAATATAATTCAATTTTAGGATTCTTTTTATTAATCTCTCAAAAAACGTAATAAATTAAAGTGAAAAAAAAAAACAAAAAGTAATATTATATTACTAATCGTGAAAGCCTCGTGGGCCACACAAAATGGCTTGGCAGGCCGCCTTTTGGACAGCTCTGCTCCAAATCAATAAATTGAAAACACAGAGCAGTTAATCAACAAGCAAAATTTAATCAAGGATGTGATCAAAATGTTTTCCACCAGCATCCAAGTACAATTGAGCATGATGTTGGATGGAGTTCCTCACAATCTTTAGTGTCAGTTGAAATGTCTGCACAATCAATAATAATGTAATCTTGAAGATCCTCTACTGTTATTATGTAAGAATGAAAGTTGTGATCTCATCAGTTGCTGTTTGTGGGTGACCTGATCTTGGGTATTTCAAGGAATTGACTAAGGTTTGTTGGTTTTTAAAAACACGATTCAAAACCAGATTTTTTTGGATAAATTTATAAAATTTGAAAAGAAGTTTTTAAAAATTAATTAATTAGTTAATTAAAGACATTAGCATTTTTACTTGAAATTGCTTTAGTAAATTAAATTGCAATAAAATTTTGCTATATTGGCAAAATCCACAAAACATTTCAACAAAGAAATTTAGTGTATTTCCACTAGTTTCAAAACTCGATATTATTAAGTTATAAAAATAACTAACGAGAATACTACACTGCCTAGATAAGATATATAATATTCAAACTAGCACCAAAGGCAGGAACTTTCAAAAACAACACCAGTTTTACAGTAGAAGTGTTTTCAATTCTTTATTTGAATCCTCCTCAGCTACTAATTACATTTCACAATCACAACTTTTATATATTCTATCCCTAGATATATAATATAAAAATATATAAAAGTTGTGATTGTGAAATGTAATTAGTAGGATAGAATATATAAAAGTTGTGATTGTGAAATATAATTAGTAGCTGAAGAGGATTCAAATAAAGAATCGAAAGCACTTCTACTGTAAAACTGGTGTTGTTTTTGAAAGTTCCTGCCTTTGGTGCTAGTTTGAATATTATATATTATTAAGTTATTTGGAAAAATATTGTTTAGAATATATCCAAATTCTTGTGTGTGAAACAGATTTTGATGATGAATATACTGATACCTTGAAAATGATAAAATCAAATTCAATAGCCAAATAAGAGAGTTTTCTATTTCAGGAAATTTTGTATCTAGAATACGAACAAGATTAAATAAACATTCAGTTGGCATTTTATGTTTTTTGAAATCATATTTCCTTAAGAAAATTACTAAATAAAATAAATATTTATAATTTATGTTTTGTACAGATTTTAGATTTTTTTTATTATTTGGTATGTTGGTGTATATTTTATTTGTTATATTTTTTAAAGTTCCATAAATATATAAATAAACTGAAAAATTTTAAAATAAATATAAAGATTTTTTTACTGTTTTAATTATATTTTGTTCTTTTTTACAAAAATTCAAAAATTGGTTTTTGTATAAATCCTATAATTGATGTATGATAGATCTAAGTCAGTGGTTCCCATTCTTTTCTATTGCTATGGCTCATCTAAGTATCTCTAAAATTCTGATGCCCCCTTGACATATAATTTTTATTACTCAAAAAATGAACTCCTATTCATATGGAAGAAGCCTAAAAGGCCATTAATTTGGACTAAATAAACTTCCAAAGAACATGGCATCCATGGAAGAGAAAAATAAAAGAGGAAAAGGACAGCTGAAGTTTTGAGGATGAAATCACTAAGAAATTGTTTAAAAAATAATAATAATAATATGAAGTGATATGAAAAAACAGGAAATAAAGTTTCAAAACTGCTATGTGCATTCTGATTTTAATTTTAAAAATGTGTATGTCACAATATATATTTATATATTCCATATGAGGCTCCTAGAAGTATAAAAAATGCAAAAAATTCACTGTTAATAACTCATTCTCAAATTGCCCCTGTGGAGCATGCACCCCACATTGGGAACCACAGATCTACGTATTCATGCTGAGGAATGTCTTTCCTGATATAATTAAGCTGCAGCAGCAACATTTGCATTAGTTGCACCATAGCATATGACCAAGACAGTCATTTTATTAAGTGTATACTTAACCATTGTACATGCGTGTACATTGAATTGCACATATATGAATGTAACTTTTTTTCCAATTGAACAGAAAAATGATGCTGTTGTGAAAACCTTCAGAAATTTTCAGAACCAGATGTGAAAGGGCATGTGACATGATTTGCATATAAAAATGTTTTTATTTTTGTGTGAACTTATTCATCTGATTTTGATGAAGAGTTTTTTAAAGTAAGAATTTTTTTATGCTGAACAAGTTTGTAAATTGGAAAATTTCCCTATCTGTTATGGTTTATGAGATAGAATTTGTAAGTGTCCTTATTTGCATAATCAACTCATTTGAAAGTCACTCTCAGATAGACCACCCATGACTTCCTATTTGATGGTATTAACAGATTTTTGAAGTTTATGATAGTTATCAAGTTATTAAAAAAATTTGGAGGGTACAGACTTTTCTTCCACCTTGCATAAAGTATATAAGGATTATTGTTTTAACATTATTTAGAAATAAGATAGTGCCAGATTTATGATGATATAATATTTGGACACTGCAAGAATGTCATTGAACTACTAATACTTATTGCTTGCAGACAAGTGTCCTCTGATGTCCAGCTATCATATTATATTTTAAATTTGGCACTAAATCAGTTTTAAATGCATTAAAATATATTATAATAAAATAAAATTTTAGCTCACTGGGCAGGGAAAGATCAATCTGTAATCATCACAATTAATGGATTAGTCAATGGAACTGTAATGTGGAACTACTGAGGAGGGCTTGGTTGAGCCGAAAGTGCACTTTAATAAATCTGTAAATTGTGACGATTATGGATTGATCTTTCCCTGCCCAGTGAGCTAAAATTTTATTTTATTATAGTTGGAAATAATGGAGCAGCATAATAATGTGGTAGATTAAAATATATTTATAATATATAAAATATTATAAATATAAGTTCTCTATTACACTGCCAATAAGTTAAAAATATAATTAACAGCACTAAGGCCCACCTCTCACATTTCAGAGTTCAATCCTTGTTTCTTTAACAAAGGAGAACTCTAAAACGAAACGACCTATCTTAATGCGGTAAAAAGCATTTTATAGCAAATTTGTTCATAATTCTGCTCTTCCCAAGTAGCATGTGTAGATAAGCTTCAAAGCTTTTTTAACTCACACGTACACTCTTACCCCGTTTCGGGTTAAGTGCAGAGTAGCTGACATTTTGTACGATCTTGTAGCAAATTTAAAATTTACAAGGATGAACGGTAATAGCTGCGCAATACGATTGTTAACGACCCTGTTAAATATTTATAAGTTAAAATACTTACGTTTAAAGTCCAACTTTGCAAAAATCGCTCTGCACTTATATAGTCAAACCCCGATAAGACGCCACTCTCCATTCGGGGACGATTTTGGCGGCTAATCGGGGTTGGCGGTTTATCGAAAACACGTGTAGTATAGAAATGAAAATGAACTCCGAATTTATTAAATTTAATAAAATACAGTACATTTATATTTAGCATCCAAACTTAACATGTCTAAAAAAACTGTATACTTTACATTATACACTCTGTAAAATAAGTAGAAGGACACAAGAAAAATTTTCACAAAGTGTAAAAGAAAGGAGTTTTTATTCATGAAAAGTTTCATGAAGAACATAAAGGGATGAATATAAAAATAAATGACAATGGAAAATAATTTACAGAAATAGTAAATAATTTATATCACATCACAACTTGGCACTGTGAATAAATATGTAAAAAA
>AYEL01080934.1:0-77281 GCA_000484575.1 Olivierus martensii
TTTTTACATATTTATTCACAGTGCCAAGTTGTGATGTGATATAAATTATTTACTATTTCTGTAAATTATTTTCAATTGTCATTTATTTTTATATTCATCCCTTTATGTTCTTCATGAAACTTTTCATGAATAAAAAATCCTTTCTTTTACGTTTTGTGAAAATTTTTCTTGTATCCTTCTACTTATTTTACAGAGTGTAGTATACTATAATGTAAAGTATGTTCTATATGTACAGTACTATCATAGTAGTATTTAACCTAAAATTAGAACTTTAGCAGGGTTGAATTTAGACCGAAACGATTCTTGTAATAAAATAGTCAATGCTGTTGTAACTTACAAGTTAGTCGTGTTATTTATCTTGAAATGTGTAATAAGTAATAAATAAATATATATAGTACAGTGGATTCCGCTTAATTGGGACAAATCTCAAAGAATGGAAACCAAAGTAATAAACTAATACATAATTTAAACGCTTAATTGGGACAGTAGCAGAAAAGGAATTTTCAATTTTTGATATATTTTAGGGATTTTTCGAAAGTATTGTTTGAAAGTAATCTAAATTATAATTTTTTAGAAAGGATTTTTAGATTTTATATTTTGATTTTTAAAAAGATTATATAGATTATAAATGATGATAATTAAAATAATTTAGAAAAATTATATTTTTCTAAATTATTTTAATTATCTTTACAATTATTTAATTAATATTATACAATTATATAAAGATCATACTATTTCCAACGTTGAAACTAATCATTTAGCATTCGACATTACAATAAACTTCCATTCAACTTCAGTTATTTTGCGATATTTATTAATAATAAAAATTCTAAATTTATATTATATAATATGTATATAATTGTGTTTTTGAAATATAATTTTACAATTTGCATCAAATTAAGTCTTTATTTTAAAAATATTTCATTAACTTTAATAAATATCAATATTTTCTTTTAAGTTTTGTATATTTCTAAGAATTCTACGTATTATAAGTTACTAAATGTTTGCTCATGCTTATCTATGAAAGAGAATAGATAAATTTCCTGTTTTCTTTTTTTTTTTATACTGTATAACGAAATTTTTAAACAAATTTCATAAGAAGTTATTATTAGCATTTTTTTTATTTTTCCAAAATTATCTACAAAAATATAATGAATTTCATATAACATTAACTTAAATTTATCATTAAATTTAAGTTAATCAATGATTTCGTTCTTTTTTTTTCAAAATGAACAACATAAAGTAAAGCTTTCAAATCATTTTTATTTTATTTCTTTTATTCTCTATTATTTTTTGTAGCCTTAAAAATTTTTTTTTTTTAAATTGACAATACAATAATTAAATTTTACTGTATTTTGGTTATAATTATTTATATAAATTATTAAAATAATAATGTATTAATTTTAATATAGAAGAGGAATCATAGATTAAAAGTATTCTCTGCTCTATTTATACATAGTTAACTGAAAATGAAAATTAAAGTTTCTCTAAAAGCGTACGAGGCACTTAAATTATTCAAGCGAACTTTTTATATACAGTACAGTACTGTACTTACTTTATTTAGCTTTGAAGCTGTTTATGCTATTCTCGATCAAATTGTTCAACAGCCAAAAACAAAAATCTTTTAAAAATCGGATATAATTTTACACTCGATTTTTTAAGTTGTAATTTTAATATGTAAAATAGTATAATAAATGTAAAAAAATGTGTATTGTAATCTATTTAAAGAATGAAAAATTTATATAAAATACAGTGTGTGTATATATATATATAATATAATCTTTATATACAGTTTTTGTATAGGTTGTAAGGAAAAAAAATGTATTTATTAACTATCAGAAAATTTTTAAGAATTTAGTAAATTTTACTCTTTCAATATATACAAAATTACGAGAATATATGTAATACTGTTATATTTAATGTTTAATATGTAAAATCTGTATTGATATATATATTGGCATTAGTTCTATTATGAAATTTAATTAATTAATTAATTAATTTAAAATCTGTTGAATCGGTGCAACATTATTTTTATATATAGATAAATAATCTACAGCAGTGGTGCGCAAACAGTGGGTCGCGAGATAATTTTTGTGGGTCGCCAAATTCAAAGGAATTTATTTTACAATAAAAAATATAAGGCTTTTCTCAATAAGTATCAGGTACCAGCAGAGTCGCCGAGAGGGGGTGACATCCGAGACTTTTATCACGGGCCTGGCATCGAAAAGGGCCCGACAGTCGGGCCATGATGTGTCAATAATGTGTCCGATAATTCGCAGGCCGCCGGCAGAGTACCCAAAGCAGTCGTGCCAAAATAAACTATTTTATATATAACATGGTATGTAATGTATCAAATTTTGAATTTATTGTTCACTTTTTTAAATAAACCCTTAATGTTTTTATATGGCTTGTTTTATTATTCTTAATTTTGTTTTATTAAAATTAATGATGCTCATTTTTAAGTGGGGCCCCGGACTATAGACTTGTCACGAGCCCGAAAATTTCTCTCGGCGGCACTGGGTTCCAGTAAAGTAGTGAAATGAAATTATATTATTTATAAAAATAGAACTATATTTTTTTTACGAAAACAATTGTCTATATTAGTACAGCGCATATCTCACATTAAATTCTTATGATGAAGTTTTTTAAAAGTATTTTTCATTAAAAAAATATTTATACCCATATGCATAAATAAAACCATTGTTTCATAAAATTATGTGTTTTATTCAGACCTCTAATAAGGCAGAAACATAAGCGCAAATCCCAGAACGAATTTCACTTTAACTATGTTGACGTTTAAGAAAACGTCTACTGTCTATCTAGAGGTCGCAACAAAATTTTACACAAAATGGGGGGTCAGAAATGAAAATAGTTTGCGCACCACTGATCTACAGAATGATAAGTGGCAGTAATGAATATTTCTATATTAATTAAATTTAGTGTATCTCAGGCTTGTTTTTATAAAGGGGAAATACATACTAAAAATATTCTGATCTAGTTATACTTCACTCCGTTTATATTAGGTAAAGATAATTGAATTTTTTTAAGATAATGAAAATAAATTCATTTAAATTTCATAAAATTTATTCATTATATGATTTTAATCAGTTTGCAAAATGTGCATAAAATTTATATTAAAAATATTAATAATAATGAATGCTGCTTTGAATACTCTATAGATAATTTCGGAAAAAATCTTGATATACTTTGTTATTATTTTGTAACAATTGATTTAGGTGAAACATACATTTCATTCATTTCCAATTTTTCGGTTTTTTATCATTAGTTTTTTCTTTTTAATTCAAAAATCCAAAAAATTTAGAAAGTTTGTAGATTAAGAATAAATAGTTTTCTAATAAATTTGACACATAATTTATTATTTGAAAAATTTGTACTGTAATGTGAAAATGAAAATGATTTGCTTGTTTTATTATCAGGAATGATATTTATGCAAACTAATGTTTTCTTAGTACTCTCATTCAGTTTTAATCATTTAAGCCAGTGGTTTCCAAACTTTCAGTCTCTGCGCACTCTTTTTCATAAAAAATTGGTACGCCCCTCATTTTCATCAGCCTAATTTTATAAATACTTTCTACTTACAATTTAATACAGTACTACAAAACAATATACCATATTTTGTATAAATAAAGTTCTTATATATAAAAAAAATATATTTATTATGGTGTAATAATTTTAATTACAATTAAACCAATCTTATAAAAAAAACGAAAAATAGAATAGAATACAATATTATTTAATGCGATGGGTGGGCTTGTTTTTCAGCACAAATTCTCTCAAATCGGGTGTTATGGAAGATATTGTTACTCGCAATTCTTTTTCAATCATTAAACGAGATCGATATTTTTTCTTTTAAAATAGCTACAGCAGAAAATTTCTGGATAAAGGATATATGTGCTATATTTCTTAATATAGCTATATTTATAACCCTTTTGCTGATTCATTTTCTTTTCAACAACGATTTGAATTTATTTTTTGCTTGTTTGTCTCAAAAATGATGCTTTTGTTAATTCTTGCACATCCCCTAATGGGGCGCGCCCACTAGAGGTGAGCAAGAATTTTACATAAAAATTTTAAATACTGATTTAAGCAGATCTATTTCATTACTGGAATTAATACAAATAAAAATAATTTGTTCATGAGGACAGGGCCGCCGAGAGAAATTTTCGGGCCCGTGATAAATCTGTAGTTTGGGCCCCACTTAAAAAACTGCATCACTTTGATTTAATAAAAAAAGTCATATAAAATATCGAACATTTATTTTTAAAAAATGTACAATAAATTCAAAATTCGATACGTTACATATACAAAATACAAACATTAAATAAAAACAATTTTTAAATTTTTATTGCCTCATCTGAGATGTGGCCAAAAAAATGTAAAATCCTTCGATGAGGGATAAATAAAAATTTTTAAATTTTCGTCTATCAAAATATTGTTACATATAAAATAGTTTATTTTGGCACAACTGCTTTGGGTGGTAAACAGTGAGCTTTTGTGGCGGCCTGCGAACTATCGGACACGTCGGGCTTGACGATCGAGCCTATTTCAATACAGGGCCTGTGAAAAAAATCTCGGATGTCAGCAACGCCACCTAACTACAGGGCTAAATGGGCTATAGCCCCGGGGCGGCAAATTTACTTTTGTTCATATCAGTTTGACAGCTGGAGACATATTACTTCACGCTTCTTTAGAAATTATTAGATCACACTCTTCTTTAGAAAAAATTTTACAATCAAAACGAAACACAGAATCATTTAACTTTTACAAATTGGAAGATATAAAATTGTCCGAATGCTATGAGAACAAACGATTACACAAAAGAAAAAACAATACAACGAAAATTGATTTTGATGCCAATACCGAATTCTACATAAATACATATGTTATTATTGATAAACGTCTATCAAAAGTACAAAAGAGAAAGAGTGCATATGATGACATTTTTACTCAAAATTTGGCTTTCGGATCAATTTGAAAAATTTAAATGAAGACACAATTAGAAAGAATGCTGCAGAGTTATGTAAAACATATGTTGACGATCTAGAAAATAATTTTATCGAAGAATGTCTTCATTTTAAACACGTTAAATAAACGTGTGAAGATAAAGAAAATATATCTACTGCGGAACTTAGTTTAAGGACAATAATTGATTCAAAAATTGAATCTACATTTCCTAATGTGGCCACAACAATGCGCATTTTTTTAAGTATTGCAGCTACAAATTGCAGCGGTTGAAAATATTTTTCAGCACTTAAAAGAATAAAAAATTATTTACACTCTTCTTTGGGACAGGGCAAATTACATGTATAATTTTCCTGCCTTAGTGCTGTTAATTATAAAATATTATGCTATACAAATTGATGATGAATAAGAAAAACTACTACTTATGCATTTTTAAAGTGAATACAGGCTTTTATTAAATATTTTATCAATTGATGTTGCTTGTGTTTCATTATAGATAAATCAGCTATAATTCATCTATCATAACTTTTAAATATTTGAATAAAAAGATAAATATAATCTGAAAAAATTTATGTATATACAAATATCCATAATTTTCCAAAAATAACAACCATGGTAGCTGTTGGATTTTTGTCGGTCTTTGTTAAGGGACTACCCATCCCGATAGACCGATTTGCAGGTTACTAATACTCGTTACAGACTAGACCGCTTAAAGTACTTTAAGGTCAAATTTAACGGAATAATACTTTCCAGACATGAAATATTAAAATACGTTAAGAATTAAAGTACTTTAAGTTAACGGATGTCCCTTAAAGAAGTTTTAGAGGCATAAAGTACTTTAGCGAGTCAATAGCTGAGATGGCGGTGCGCAGACCAAGAAAAATTTTCGGTTCACACTTTTAGGTTCTGCGCATTTAATGCTATGAATAATAAAAAGCTCTTATTATGTATTTCTTTCGTGTTTTAAGTCATATAGATTATACAAATCTTAAGAAAAGTAATGATTTATGACTTTAACGTTTTTTTTCTTAATTAACTCTTTTTTGCATCGTAGTTTAGACAAAACAGTAGAAGCATGTTGTAAACGTAGGAGAAACTTAGAAATACTATTTAGAATTCCGAAAATACAACTTTCTTTAAAGTAAACAAGAATATAATACAAAGATGTGTCATTAGGCTGCAATAGGCACAAAATTTGAACTTGATGGTAAGTTTCCCTAGATTAATATACAACAATACTGTAGATTGGTTATCTTATAGTTTAATGTAATCAAAGTTTTGGGTTTACATTAAACTATATATAATCAAAGTTTTGGTACGACAGGAGAAAAAATCCCAGCGGAATTTCAACCTTCCCTTTACCTTCTCCCCTAACTAAACACTCCTGAGTTTATTGGTGAAGATCCCATGTGAGGGGCGAAGTTCCATTCTCAAGTTATAGGGTTCCAAATTTGGGGATCAGAATCACGTTTTTTATGATTTTCTGCAAAACCTTTAAAGATAATCAGATATTTTAAACGATTTTAGACCTATCTTATCATTCCGAATCGAATGCAATCAACTTAAATAAGCTACGACTTATTTTTACAAAGTTACGTGTTTTTTCTCCCTACGATGATATATTCATTCTTGGTAGAATTCTCAAATATTTAAATTTTTTATTGTTTTGTATATAAAACATCCTATTAATTAAATTACATTCGTTCACTTTCCACACTGACTTGTGAATAATAATCAAATATAGAACTTTGAAGATCATCTTTGTCAGTCAGTTGAAAGAGATAAATTCTATCACTCGATTATGCTGTAAAGTTCTGTCGACTTGTTTATGTTTATGTGGAGCTTAAGCAGAAACTGAAAGCAATCTGAAACATAACTTTGCTCATTTCAGTTTATGTTATCAGTTTCAGTTTTCAGGTATAGTGGAATCCAAGCCTCAAACTGATGATAACGACTTTTGAGAAGCAATAAACATGGGAAAAGAATGAATTGGACGATGGAAGAAACAAATATTCTAATTAAGATTCTAATAGATATTTGGGAAAACCATTATCAACATTTAAAATAGATTTAAAAGAAATAAAAACATTTTTGGCAAAATGGCATAATTTTCTTTTATTTTTTAAATATTTATAAGAATGTATTTAAGAAACTCTCTTGCAATTTCATTTGTTCTTGACTAAGATTAATTGAAATAATTCAGGAAAATGGTATTTTAAATCGTCATCCATTATACTATAGCTGACTACATGTTGTTTACAATCATATGTTTATAAAAATCCCACTAGATGGCGAATACTAACGAAAATTCCAAACGTGTGTCTGAAATAAACCTTAAAGTACTTTATGTTTTTGTGTCTGTAGCAGTTATAATTTATAAATAACGAGAGTCTACACTTATATCGACCATGAACAGCACTTACTTTAATCTTTCTATATCTCTCTTACATTTCACTATGAAAAAAGGGTTCTTACAGGTTTACAACCGACGAGCGATTCGAACATGCTTCTATCTTGAACACACATTCCAAAAAGACCGCACCAGCCTCAATGACAAGGCACTCTCTGGTCTCTCCTTAAAATTACCGTAAAACATCCCAAAGGTTTTTTTAGCCCAAACTTATCCAAGACATCACCAGATTTACAACAGTAGCATATATTGACAAGAATATAGGATGGATTTTATTTTGGATAGATCTTTTTAATAGTACGAATTAAAGATAAATATTGAAAATGGGGAAAATTAATATTTTCATTACTAATTTTTATGTTCATATTCATTATTTTACAAGTTTATTTTTATTTGATTTTACATTTATTTTTTATTTTGATTCTATTAAGAAAATCAAATGCATTTTAATCCCAATTTATGAGAATGAAGTATTTTTTAAAATACTCCTAAGTCAAATTTTCATCAATTAGATACTATATTCAAATTGATATAAATGAAAAAAATTTATATTCCCCAGTCCAAAAGTGTCACTCAGTTTTTACTGAAATATCTTAAATGCAATATAGTTAAATAAATGACAATAAAATTACATTAGCATTAATTGTTAGCAATGCCACCCTAACTACAGGGCTAAATGGGCTATAGCCCCGGGGCGCCAGATTTTTGGGGTGGCAATTTTACTTTTGCTCATATCAGTTTGACAGCTGGAGACATATCACTTCAAAAAATTGATACTATGATTGAATATATGCTTCTTTAGAAATTGTTAGATTATACTCTTCTTTAGAAAAATTTTTACAGTCAAAACGAAACACAGAATCATTTAACTTTTACAAATTGGAAGCTATAAAATTGTTCGGATGCAATGAGAACAAATGATTACACAAAAGAAAAAACAATACGACTAAAATAATTGGTGAAAATTGATTTTAATGCCAATACCGAATTCTACATAAATACATATGCTATTATTGATAAACGTCTATCAAAAGTACAAAAGAGAAAGTGTGCATATGATGACATTTACTCAAAATTTGGCTTTCTGATCAATTTGAAAAATTTAAATGAAGACACAATTAGAAAGAATGCTGCAGATTTACATAAGCATATGTTGACAATCTAGAAAATAATTTTATCAAAGAATGCCTTCATTTTAAACACGTTAAATAAACGTGTGAAGATAAAGAAAATATATCTACTGCAGAACTTAGCTTGAGGACAATAATTGATTCAAAAATTGAATCTACATTTCATAATGTGGCCACAACAATGCACATTTTTTTAAGTACTGCCACTACAAATTGCAGCGGTGAAAATTTTTTTCAGCACTTAAAAGAATAAAAAATTATTTACACTCTTCTTTGGGACAGGGCAAATTAAATGATTTAAGTATTTTGTCCATAGGGAGTGATTTATTTAATTCTTTAAATACCTGTGATATTGTGATATTATTAACCAGTTTGCTAAAGAAAAAACTAGGAAAATAAATATTTAAGTTATACATATAATAAGTTATTTTTGTTTTTGTTTATATAGATTATTTGAACTTTTATGAATTTTTATATTTTTATTTGTTTATTGGTAATATATTGACTTTTTCTAATTCTGAAACTTTTCTAAAACATCACCGGTCACCCTGCACCCGCTTCTCCTCCCGTGTATTTTCTTATGAAGAGGAGCGCATTATTATTAATAGCCCATGGGCGCCAAATATTTTAGGACGATCCTGATTGTCATTCTGCAATAAATAGGTTGATGAATGATAGGATGCATTACATAGACTTCACCTATGCTGATAGCATAGTAATGATATCATTTTACTATCTGAAAGATTTAGATTCAATTTTGGATCCATGTTTTTAAAAGATCTAAATCTAATCCATCAGTTTCCATCCTTGAAAACTTATTAGTTGACCAGTGGTGCCGAGAGAAATCCCGGGCCCCAGTACCAACCAGTTTTGGGCCTAAATTCTTATTGTTGGGAAGCGGCCCGGGCCCTTCAATCTTCTACATGCCCTGGGGAATTTGTCTTCTCTCCCCATCCTCTCGGCACCACTGTAGTTGACCTAATCATGATGTGCGTAGTCTGTAATAGATCATTCATTTAATAATCTCTGGATGGAAATTTTATTAAATTATATAAAAATGTCACGAATAAAAGTTGATATTTACTGTTATTTAGCAATTTTAATAAACTATTATTTGTATAAAATAATTTCAATAATTTACTATGAATATTATAAAACCAATGATGTAATAAGCTTTGGTCTCTCTTAGTTTATTGCTTTTTATACTACTAAATATTAATCAGCAAAGCATACTAATGCTCATTATGGATTATCCACATCCATAATGTTCCATAGAGATTGTTCTCTCAGTTGAAGGATATGGTTCAATGAAGCAAGACTCTTCTTGAAAAAATATGGAGGTATGGGATTAAGAAATAAATTGGGATATTTTATTTGGTAAGCCACCATTATACTATGCATCATTCAGCTGATATCATGGAGAATCAATTGAATTAATGGCTGAGCTGGGATTCTTTGTATAAATTTTGAGATATTGGATTAAGATTCGAGCTTGGATCCTGTCAGTAGAAAAACTGAAAGCATTTACACCAATCTAACTGATTGTATTTTATATTGAAATTTAATAGAATACTGGTATATCTCACATATAGAAGAAATAAAATAGAATTAAATTTTAAATTTTTTTTCTTTTTTCTTCAATATGAGCATTTCTATAAGAAATATGCTTATGTAATATTTTTGATTCATTGACATTCTATATATTATTCCACATAAACAAGGATATTACATAAAATCAGGATATTATATTTTTATGCCAATTATTAACTAAAAGCATTATTAGAGTATTAAATCAAACATTTATATTTTATAATGGTTACTAAAATTTCATTTTAAACAAGATTATATCCTTAAACAAGCCATTTCTCTTTCTCTCTCTCTCTCTCTCTCTTTTTTTTTTTTTTTTTTTTTTTTTTTTTTTTTTTTTTTTTTTTTTTTTTTTTTTTTTTTTCAATTTTTTTTTTTTTTTTTTTTTTTACATTAAAGCAAAACACAAGCTCTCATAAGAGTTTGATCTTGTAAAAAGATTTAAGGACATATTTCTTTGAATTTTTCTGCTTCTGCACTATTGCAAAACAATTACACTCAAAAATTAGCACAAGATTGCAGAAATTACTTTATTTGACAAATGTTTTCAACCCTCCTTCGGGGTCATCATCAGGTTTAAAACTAACTTTATACAAGACAAACATATAAGGTAGATTTTTTTTTACCTCTTTTTTTTTGCACTTTGCAGTGAAAAAACTGACATACTATATATCAATGTATAATTGTAAACACTGACTAGGGCCGTGGTGGTGAACCTATGGCACGCATGCCAGGAATAATTTTGCTGGCACGTGGCACGTGGCATGTATTTATATATATATATATATAGTTTGAGGAAAATAATTGATTCAAAAATTGAATCTACATTTCATAATGTGCCACAACAATGCGCATTTTTTAAAGAATTGCCGCTACAAATTGCAGCGGTGAAAATCTTTTTCAGCACTTAAAAAAATAAAAAATTATTTACACTCTTCTTTGGGACAGGGTAAATTAAATGATTTAAGTATTTTGTCCATAGAGAGTGATTTATTTAATTCTTTAAATATCTGTGATAATGTGATATTATTAACCAGTTTGCTGAAGAAAAATCAAGGAAAATAAATATTTAAGTTATACATATAATAAGTTATTTTTGTTTTTGTTTATATAGATTATTTGAACTTTTATGAATTTTTATATTTTTATTTGTTTATTGGTAATATATTGATTTTTTCTAATTCTGAAATTTTTCTAAAACATCACCGGTCACCCCGCACCCGCTTCTCCTTCCGTGTATTTTCTTATGAAGAGGGCTGCATTATTATTAGTAGCCCATTTGCGCCAAATATCTTAGGACGGTCCTGCCCCTTTTGGCGGCCCTGCATGAGATACCACTTTTTAAAAAAGTAACTTATTCAAACATTTAAATTGTGTAAATGTAAATATTTATAATTCGTTAAATTTTTGCTGACTTATTCATAAAAAATTCTCTAGTATTTTGCATTTTTAGTTCATTTCACTACGGGATTTGAAATTCAAATCAACTAATACGGAAAATTTCCAATCTATTAAGTTTATAGATTATAGACTTATATAATTATAATCATTTATTTATTTGTTTTTAATTTAAATAATTTTCCTCAAGTTTATTTCATAAAAAAAATTAAATGCGAATTTGAAATTAAGTTATAGAAACATTTAAATTAAGTTATAGAATTCAGAGAATAGGAAATTTTTATTTTTTCATTTTACGTATTTTATCTTTCAAATTTCACATAAAATTAAGAAATGCAATACATCTTTGAAAACAGAACTGCTCATTTTAAATTACAATATTTTTAATTATCTATATTAATTAATCAATCTAGAGAAAATTACAATATAAGAAATTTAAAATTTATATTAATTAATCAATCTAGAGAGAATTACAATATAAGAAATTTAAAATTTATATTAATATGTGATGTGATTTAATTATTAATACAGATATTTTATGATAAAAAAATAATTTATAATTGCAGAATATTTCGGAAGCGAATGCGAAAGCGAAAACGCCAACATTTTTTGCCCAGCGATTTTCATTCACACACGAAGGCGAAACAGCCGGAGCAAAATAATAAGCCAATCAGATTAGAAACTAGGATTTTGGATTTTTATTAATATAATCAAAATCTGAAAATCTTATGATATGTGTTAAAAATGAAGATATTCAAAATTAACCAGTTATCAACCGTTAATTTTTTTATGGAAGAAATAATTTTATTCATTCTTCTTTATAAAGCATAGGAACTTTTCTCAAAGATATTTAATGTAATGAATTTTAATATTCCTGCTCATTTTAATCGTTCGGGCATCAAATGAGAGGATTGCTGAGCTGTAGTCATCAAAAGCAATATTTTCCATTGATATCATATATCTTACTTAATAAATTTTATTTTTATATATGCATTTATTTAAATAGATAATTATTTTTTACATAAAATAATATAATTATATTGTATTAGTCCGTCATAAATAATATATATAAACATTTTTTCAACCTCTAAAAAATTTTTAAGTGCTGTATGAGAACCAATCTTTCCATTATATATTTTTTCTTAAGTGTTTTAATAAAAAATAAAATGTTAAATTGCTTTGATTGATAACATAGTAATAATTTAATATTAAATAATAGCTTAAGATAAGGAAAATATAAAATTTTATTTTTCTGCAAGTTAAGTATTTACATGGTGTTCGCAAGTCTAACCTGACATATGCTGGATGTGCTATTTTATATATATATATATATATATATATGAAATTTATGAATAAGGTTGATTAATAATTAGAACAAATTCGATCATGCTTAGAAACCAGGTGATTTATATTGCTTTAATTCGATTGCTGTATACTAGTACTTGAACTATATCGGTTGTCTTGACGACTAATAATCTATTATAATTTTTGCCAATCCTTAAATTAAAACTTTTTTTTTTTTTAGAAGAGAAATTAATTAAAATTATGCGCTTTTAAATTTATCAATATTATAGATTTTACACATATTCTGAAAGCGATCTCATTATTAAAAAGGAAAAAGTACTCTACCAGAAAACCTAGTAGAGAGTTTTTCTTTCTTAAAAAACTGTGCACTAATTTTTATAAAGGAACATTTTTGAAAAACATCGATATTATTATTGATATTTTATCTGTAAGCTAATGTTTAAAGTGGAATGGATTAACTTCTAATGCTACTAAATAATAGAACTGATCATTCAGTATAAGTACGGTATTTATGACTGATAAATATTGTTTTTAATTCATATTAATATCTCTATTGCTATGCAAAATTAATATTGATATCAAGTGATTGTGAAAAGCATATAAATGTTTTTATTAAAAATTATTTTTGTTTAAATTGATTGTGTTTTTACGAAATTTAGATTTAAATAATAATAATTTTAGAATGAATTGTTTGAAACATCTGATTTGAGAATTTTCTTATAAAATATATCTAAACATTACTATTTTTGGAAAGATTAACTTTAGAATTGTAATGAAATAATCGCAATATTGATTTATAAAATAAAATTTAGTTTAAATAGAACAGAATAACGAACAAAAATTAATCTAAAAAACAAGATAAAATTGAATATTAATTATCTATTAGCTTTAGAGTTAATATAATCTCAAAGTTGAAAATTCTATATCCAAAATAAGTCTCAGTTAGCAATCAATAGTTAACTATTGTATACCAGCCAAAAGAATAAATAATATCGTCTAATTAACTGCCATTAAGCATATAAATTATTAAATTACATAAATAAAAATAAATAATTAAAAATGTCAATAAACAAAACATGATTTACATTTCCAGTTCGGAACTTGAAACAGAAGTGTTAAAATGAATACCTAAATATAATAATAAATGTTCCCTTTCTGTGAACATTTAATATTATATTTAGGTAAAGTTCTTTTACCAAAATATCATTTTTTAAATAAATCACAAAAATTTAAATATTACATAAAGTTCTTACTTCTTACTACAATTATATTTTAAAATAAATTATAATTATCTTGATTCATTCTGATAAAACTGTCAATTATATTATTATATTTTATTGTATTCATTGTTTCATTTTCAATACAATATTTAATATTGCTAATGACTTCAAATATTCTTGTCCATTATAAACATTAAATAATTTTTAGTTATTTTCAATTTACCATATTAAAAGATATTTCTTGAAAAAAATAGAAACCCCTTTAAAAGTGAAATTTTAAGCGATAATTTACCCGTTTCATGGTATATATCATACATTTTAAATATTTACTTATTTTTTAAAATATAATTTTGTATCAAAATAGTGAATCTCGGTCAAAACCAACTTTTGATAATTCCCTCAAGCATTTTTATCACCAATTCATTATTGGAACATTATAACTATAAAAACAGCAGAATATATTGATATATTCACTACAGATCTTACTTTTCATTTTTGGTACAACCCTTGGCTGATTATAAAGAATCATTTAAAAAACAATAATCACAATAATTTTTATGACATTTAAATTGATTCTAATAATATATATAAAAATAATCATATATTTGAATGTAAAACTGAAAATAAAGTATCTCTTCGGACCTCAATAAAGAAAAATAAAAATTAAAAATATGTACCTGTATTTATATTTTGGTAATAATTATTATTATTATTATTAAGCTTGATAAAATACATTATATTGACTGCACTCTAGATTCTCTAAAATTATATTAATTTTTTTTTTATTTGTACGTTTTAAAATATCAAATAAAATATTTTCAACTGCAAAACAAACAATTTTAGAAAAAGTAATTGTTCTCTTTCTAGAAGTCTATCTATTGTTTTATAATGATTAAAAGATATTAGATTAAAATATATATCATCAAAGCCATCTCAATTACACATCCTTTGAATGTCATAAATGTATCAAATATTAAAGGAACCATCGAAGAACATCCATCATTTTTATATGGTTAAAGTGTTAATTAATATATCATCAAAGTCAACTTTAATTATTTGATTTTTCTATTAAATTTCACAAAAATCTATTATTTAGTTCAAGCTATATTAAAATAATAATTTTTGAATCTCTGCCATATTCATATGGTGGAGTTACAAAGTTAAAAGATGCGGCATTGAGATCATCTTGGACAATAGAAAATTTTTACCAAATTTCATGAATATCTACTAATTATTTCAAAAGTTACACAACAGAGAACCCCAATCTTTATAAGCATTATATTTTTTTTCGGAAAGTACTATAAAATTAAATTACCTAACTATATAGAATGCTTTTGCAATAAAACTAACTTCAATTCAAATCAGCAGTTTTCAAATTTTACTATAATATGAAATTATAACTTTCCAAAATTAAATAAAAAATAAAATACAGTACAGGTAATCCTCGACTTACGACGATTCATATTTATGACGGACAAAAGTTATTATTAAAAATTCTTTAATGCAACTTTTCTGCCTGCATATACAGTCGAGCCCCGATTTAACGAATCGTGCGGGGTTGAGATTTTTATCCGTTAAATCTGCATCGTAACCGTATAACTCTTGAGTCACTTCTACTTGCAATTGTGCATATGCCGTTGTGGTGTTAGATCAACTTAATCATTTTTGCTTCCCATATGTAACTTGACTGAAAATCTGTTAATTGCATTACATGTTTGTACAACTTTAACCAGTCAAATGTTAAATTCAGGCTATCTGCACCCATCTTATCAGGATACACGATAAATTTATATAGTTTTTGCAAATTGTCTAAACTGAGTGAATTTTGATGAAAACTCACTGATTATAGAGTTAATAACTTCTGAAAATTCTGTAGTTACTTTAGTTCCATCCAGTTTTTCATGAAAGTTCAAATCTGTGAAGAATTTTTTCAAATTTGGAAAATATTTGAAGCTTTTGGAAATGCCTGAATTAGATCAAACATGCCAATGATAGTCTTATTGACACCTTAATATTTAATTCATTCAAATTTAGGCATAAGTCTGCTGAAAGTTTGAGGGCCATTCAATATATATATATATATTCCTATAGAACATTAAGAAATATAACTTTTTAAATTTTTGGCACATCAGCAGAAAAAGATTTGCCACCCCTGGAGTAGGGTGTCTAAAGCTGAGTTGATATTTGACCCGTATTTAAATAGCCAAAACATGTAACAGACTTTTTTAAAAGGTTCTCAACTGATATCATAAAATTGTCTTCCAAAATCTACGATTACAAAGTACTTCTTATAGTGTTAACAAATCCGAAATACATATTTTTTTATAAACATAGGATACAAATAAAACATAAGGAAAAAATATAAGCTGATAAAAAAACAAACCTGCAAAAAGTTTTTTTTGTCATATCACGCGATGCATAGGTTGAAGACAGATGTGCCACTTATAATGTTTTTTAGATCTTTTCTTAGGCTAAACTCACATGCACCACAGCAGAACCACACCACAACCACAAAACTGTGGTCAGTTTGTGGACAGTTTTGTGGTTGTGGTGCAGTTTTGCTGTGGTGCATGTGAGTTCAGCCTAAAAAACCAGATCGAAAAAACATTATAGGTAGCGCATCTGTCTTCAACTATGCATCGCGTGATATGACAAAAAAAAAACTTTTTGCAGGTTTAACGTTTTTTTATCAGCTTATATTTTTTCCTTTAGTTTTATTTGTATCCTATGTTTATAAAAAAATATGTATTTTGGATTTGTTAACGCAATAAGAAGTACTTTGTAATCGTAGATTTTGGAAGACAGTTTTATGATATCAGTTAAGAACCTTTTAAAAAAGCCTGTTACATGTTTTGGCTATTTAAATACAGATCAAATATCAACTCGGCTTTACATACCCTATTCAGTGTTTACAATTATACATTGATATATAATATGTCCGTTTTTTCACCGCACATGTGTAAAAAAAGAGGGGTAAAAAAATCTACCTTATATGTTTGTTTTGTATAAAGGTAGTTTTAAACCTGATGATGACCCTGAAGGAGGGTTGAAAGCATTTGTCAAATAAAGTAATTTCTGCAATCTTGTGCTAATTTTTGAGTGTGACTGTTTTGCATAATATACTATTGTATCAATACAGCGACATGGAATATTACACAATGACGAGAACAACAAAAAAAAAATAGATTAAAGATAAAATAGACATCAGCCGCTACACTATAATACAAATAAAAATTACTGAATTAGTCAACTACTGTGATTGTTTGAGGTAATAATTATTCATTTATTTTAATACAGTACATGGACACATTCTACTTCTACACAGACAGACAAAGGACATACTACAGAAAGGAATTTCAAAGATGGCAGAAGGAAGCAACTCTGCCATCTAGCGGCAAGAATTACATACAAAACATTTTTTTAATTATTACATTCTAACACCTTCTCCTAATAATTACAAAAAATAATCTCCAAAATACAAGTGTTGGTGATACAATTACCTAATTACAACAAATATATTTCACTTTACAAGAGTATTTTTATGTTTTAGGAACTTATTATTATTTAAAACCTTAGTCAGAATATCAGCTGTCATATTTTCAGAACACTGATACTCAATCTTTGACTTTTTCCTTTATAAAGTGGAATCTCAAATCTGTTTACTTCTTCGGTTGAATTGGCCATTTCTGATTATTTTCATTGCACTTTGATTATCCATTTTTAAGGTAACAGTTACAGTTGTATTCATCAATTAATGCCTTTAGAAATAATAGTTCTTTTACACAATCTGTAGCAGAAATGTATTCAGTTTTAGTACTTGAAAGAGCTACCACAGGCTGTTTCCTAAAGCACCAACTGATTAGTCCTCCAGAGAAGATCACATAACCAGTTGTACCTTTTCTTGTTTCTCTGTCCCCTGCAAAATCTGAGTCACTATAGCCAATTAATTGATACTGACTACCATCATTTCTGGTGTACACAATACCATCCTTCTTTGTTGATATCAAATATTGCATGATCCTTTTTACGTTGCTGATAGTGTTTCTTTCCCGGGAACATGGGATCCCAGGTTCCCGGGAAATGATAAGATTTTTAAACTTTTTGTATTCCCAGGAATTATAGTTGGTTCCCAGGAATTCCCAGGAATTACCACACAGATAGAAAAAATTATAAAATATAATTAAATATGATTCCGAAGACTGTACGAGAGTTATTTATCAAAGAATTTGTTAATTGGCATTATCGAAAAGCATGTGGGCCTGATTTACTAACAGAGTTGCACTCACATCTGATCATGGATTAAACCTAATTAATCTGTGAGTATGACGTGTTGGTAACTTGGTTGGTTAGTTTACTTCTTTTCCTTCTTATGAAGTCAACATAAAACTTTACATTATTTTAAATTAAATTATTATTAAAATGTTAAATAGGTAATTCAAAAGAGTGACTGTTGAATTACTTACTTAACTTTCGAAGAAGAGAGAACAGGAAATTTGGAAGAGAAACCAATGACATTGAACGAAAAATTAGAAAAAGCTATCCACTGAAAGACAGATCCTAAGTTGTTCAACTAACCTGAGTTCTAGCTTGAACAAGATTGTAAAGCAAAAATTACAGTTATTTGAGTCAATAGGAAATCAATCATCAAGTAGTATAAAACTGGGCCAGGCTCTGAAAATAATTCCTCCATCATCAGGTGAAGCAAAAAGAGAATTTTCTGTTACCAGTTTGTTTATTAACAAAGCTAAAAACTAGGCTGAGCGATAAGAGCATTTATTGCTTATGTTTCCTCAAATCATACATTAAGAATGAGTGATGTATATTTCATTTGTATTTTGTAGTTCAAATTGTGAATTAGTCATATATAAAGGAATATAAATTTTGGAATTTATTAATATCCTTCTTTTGTGTATTTTTTATTAATATTAATTATAAATAACTACTTTTTTAGATTTTGTTAAATTTTAATGCATTCCCGGGAATCCCAGGAATGCCTTTTATGTTCCCGGGATTTCCCAGAAGTTCCCGGGAATGAAAAAAGGCCAGGAAATCAGAAACACTAGTTGCTGATATCTATGTTTAGTGGATTTTCTATTTTTCGACTACTATAACTAACAGAATAGGCAATATCTGGTCTAGTTTTGTTTGATAAGTACAAAAGACTACCAACTGCTTCTCAATATGGAAAACTTCTTTTTGGTTTTTCTTGATTTTCATTGTTTTGATGATCTATCATAGGTGTTGCAGCTGTTTTTGCATCTTCCATATTAAAATTTTTCAGAATTGTTTGTACATATGATTCCTGATCAAGATTCATCCAGTCTGATCCTTTAGTAATCTTGATTCCTAAGAATGTTTCAACTCTGTTAAATCTTGTTATTTCAAATTTCTTCTCCAGCTCCATCAACAAATTGTCAACTTCCCCCTCATCTTCTTCAACCACTAGGCCGTCATCAACATATACTGCCAGGAATATAGTTCTCTTTTCATTTCTAAAAATGCACTGCTCAACAGTACAGTACAGTACAGTACGTATGTACTGACGTAGACACGCCTTTTGTCTCTGAGAGATACAGTGACCAGAATACAGCCCCAGGTTCTAAACTTATACTGATTCATGTCTAAATGAATACGTACAGTAGTTTTCTTGGAAGTGATTTGGCACATTTTTCCCCAATATGCGATTCTTTTTCTAAAAAAACATTCCATTGAGCGTTCGTTAAATCGAGGTTATTTATTCATTAAATCGGGGAATTTTAATCAATTCGTGTCGGGACCATGAAAATAATTCGTTGAATCGCGAAATTCGTTAATTCCGGGTTCGTTAAATCGGGGCTCGACTGTACATACATATATCGCATTGCTTTTGTATACGCATCGCAGCGTTGCTACTAGGCTATTGCGATGCGTATATAAACAATACGCAATAGCCACGCTTCTAACTTACCATAGCCTTTGACACGTTAGTTGCTAATCAGCAGTCGAAGTGTGTTTCTGTCGTCGCAATTTTTGTATTTCGTTGTAACCCTATCATGTCTAGTGAAAGAAATATTATTATGAAAATATTATGAAAAAATTTCTTAAATTCTATAAATTTTTTCTTAATTTTGTATTTATGTATTGATATTTAATTGTATAGTCTGTATTAATAAATAATTTATAAATGTTTATGTAAATTAATATATTTTAAATCGTTTTAAGTTAAATATAAATCTAATTTATGAGAATATTAAAACAGAAATCAAACAAATCAAGAATTAAAAAGTCCTCGACTTACGTCAGAATCGACTTACGATGGAGATGTTGGAACGGAACCCCATCATAAATCGAGAATTATTTGTATATAAAAAGTTTATTTTCATGAAGTGACGATGAAAAAGATCCATCGAAAACATCTAATGAATTCATTCCAAGTTGCGTAGTCAATAGTACATTATACAATTTGGAATGAAATCATTGATTAATCATTTTGTAAAAAGGCATAATAATTATTATTATGAATAGGCCTACTTAAAATTTCATTTTCAAATTAATTTTCCTTTAAAAAATTGTTAAAGAAACTTATCAGTTATAATTTTCGTTACTATTTGTTTATGAAAATGCAAATAATCAGAAATCTTTTTGCTCTTTAATGAGCAGTTTTCAGCTTAATAATCTCCACTATTTAAAATAACAATACTCGAAATACTAAACATGCATATATAGTTGCAGTATTTTATTATTTTGGTAATATTTATTTGATTTCGGTCATTTTCAACAGACTTAATTTTTTAATAAGTCAAACAATATACAATATATACTACACAAATTTAAATCGAGAAATATTTACACGATACCACATATAGTCATGTATATCAGAGTATATCAGGTCCTCTCAACTTTTGTTTTGTTTTTTCTGGTCTCCTCAGTATATATTGTCCGCTAAATGGCCCTCAGCGAGATCTGACTTGTGAGTTTGAAATCCCCTGCAGTGGCGTAACCAGAGGCGGGTGAGGGGGCAGTCCGCCCTGGGCACAAATGATACACAACCAAAATAAATACACAACCAAAAATTTGTTATTTATAGCTATTTTATACTATATTTTATAAATATAAAATATTTATGCCTAATTATTCGAAAAATAAAGACTAATATAGCATATTTAGAGAAAATTTGTTATAAAATATAAGACAGTGTATATGCAGTTCAGTCGTTTGAAGATTTATTTTGAAATTAAAAGAATTTGTGTAACAAAGAACCAGTATAATTTCTATTTTCTAATATTTCTTCCATTGAAAAAATTTTCTGACTACTTCCATTTAAAATTTTTTTCCGATTTTAAATAAAAAATGCATAAAATAGTAGAAAATAGAAATTATTTTACATTGATACTTTGTTATATATAGGGTGAAGAAAAACTTCGTCGTAATATTTTGTATACTGATAGGGGACCTCGAAACAAGTCGAAAATGTCTAACGAACATGTGGTCTAAATGGCACCGTTTTCGAGTTATAACCCTTTAAAGCTAGCCAATCATCATCGAGTTTAAACAAAGCATCGCGATGCGTCGCTCTTCTACTGACTACTGGGTTAGTGCGATAGTGGAAACGCAATGCGTCGTGACGCTTTGTAAACTAGATGGTGATTGGTTAGCTTTAAAGGGTTATAACTCGAAAACGGTGCTATTTAGACCACATGTTCATTAGACATTTTCGACTTGTTTCGAGGTCCCCTATCAGTATACAAAAATTACGACGAAGTTTTTCTTCACCCTGTATATTGTTTAATTTCCAAATAACTGAATATAATATATTTGAATTAGATACTGTATGTCTTACATTTTATAACAAACATATTTCCAAATATATTACGTTACAGTCTTTATTTTTCAAAAATTAAGCATATACAATTTATAAAAAAAATTTTTAGTCAGAGATGTAAAATTCTATTTTTACAGCATGACGCCACAGGTTGCAGAACTCCCTCCTCTTCCTCATTTGTCGTCAGGAATCTATTTCAACGGGTCTAATACGTTTCTACGCTGCTAATTTAGTTCCTCTATATCTACACCAGAATGATTCTACGCCAACTGTTTCTACGCAGGCCGAGTCTACATTAGAAAATGAATGTTTGCTGATCATAAATAAGTAAAGGAAAAAACATCTTGAGTAGAGAGCGCTCTCCGACATTCTATTGCCCATTTATATAATAATTGTTGACTGTCCTAGTCACTTTAATAAACTATGCATTGATTTTAATAAAGGAATTTTTTGATGTCATATATTCTGATCTGTTATATACAAGTATAATAATATGCGCATTTACAGTATATAGAACACAATATTTAGACTGTTATTACATTATACGTAAAGATTGATCATATTAAAACATACTTCATACCACTAAAAATTATTCATTTAATAATATACAGAAGAGTCTCGATTATTAGTGGTAATATGGACCGAAGAAATCATATCTATGATTTCTTCAGTCCATATATGAAAAACTCGGATAAAACGGAAAATTGAAACTCGGAATAATTTGTTAAATTATTATTAAATAAATTGGATTTGAATACATTAATGTGATAATGTCTATTTTTACATTAGACCTACTTATTGAATGTATTGACTTTTATTGTATAATATAAATTTTCATTCGTTTCGTGCTGCTTTTTTATTTTTGTAATAAAACAGTTTAAATAAAATTAAAAATGTTTTACTATACAATTTAAAACATTTTTAATTTAATTTTGAAATGTTTTATTACAAAAATTAAATAAAAAAATCAGCACGAAGTGAATTATATTTCAATCTAACAGCCACATTTATAACCTCTTCTTCATTGAGTTGCTCGTCATGCTCACATTCATTTATTATATTTATCTTATTCTACTTTCATCTTCATCCCTTTCTCCAATGGACTTGTAAAGTTTATGGAAATACTATCCACTTATCAGCCCCACTAAATTCACCCACAGCATTCTACCATTATCTTTCACATCAGATTTTATCTGATGTGAAAGATGATAGAATGGTAGAATGCTTGTTCTTAAATTTCTCATAGTTCCAGAGCATTCTTTTATTCCCTTCAAAACTATTCAGCAGCTTCTCATCTTTCTCGCTCTCTCATCACCTTTTTCTTATTCCCTTTCACTATCTGCATGCACATTCTTTCTTACATTTCTTATACTCATCTGACATCATACTTCCATTTAATATTCCCAAATATGCTTTCTTCATCTCAGTCATAACATATGCCATCTCATCATTCCATCATGTATCACACTTCTTCCTACCTTCTCTCATTTCACCAATCATTTCTCTTGCAACACTCACTATTCATTCCTTAAAATATGTTCATACATCCTCCACATTGCATATATTCTCATCCGCTAGATCCAACTTTTCATACATCTCATATATCTTTCGCTTCACACGGAGATCCTCCATTTTCACTCTCATTCGTACTTCTTTTGTCCTCCTTATATTTCTCCATCACCTTAATAGATTCAACTTAGAGATAGATAGACTCAGATAGCGATCTGAGTCTATCTATCTAAGCATCTCTTAGCATTCGTGCCCATAACTTTCCCTTTCAATCTTTCATCGCACACACTCAAGTCATTCTCCTCTGATCTCTCTTACTGCTCTCCCTAGTATATCCCAAACACTTTCTTTAGGCACAAGACCATCTTAATAGATGGTCTTGTGCCTAAAGAAAGTGTGAAGTGAAAAAAAAGTCATCTAAAATTGTGCTTAAAGAAAGTGTTGAGATAAACAACCTCCCTTTAGCACAGATCTCCAGCAGTCGCTCCTTGTTGCCATCTATTCTAGGATCACCAATTTCCTAATTATCCTTTTCACTATCGTTTTCCCCGCCAACTTTGTTATTCAAATCTTTTGACACAATCACTCAGTCAGTGACTTTGATTTATCACATTTTCAATTCCTATCAGAATTTCTTTTTCATTCTCACTCATACCATCTACAGCAGGGGTGGGCAATTATTTTCTGCCGAGGGCCGGATAAACAATCTTAGGGGTGGGCAATTATTTTCTGCCGAGGGCCGGATAAACAATCTTCAGGGGTGGGCAATTATTTTCTGCCGAGGGCCGGATAAACAATCTTCAGGAGAAACGGGCCATATAAAAATTGAAATTTACCTAAGGGCGAATTTCACCTTTCGGCACTATTATGTAATTATGTAATGAAATTATTGATGATAACATTATCTAATCTATTAATAATTAATAAAACTACTTTGACATAAAATGACTATTCACGTTCAAGTAAGATTTATTCTTGCACAAACATATTCCTCTCACCATCGTACGGGACAAGAATAATGGTTGTGCCAATTTATTTATACACGTTCTTGTCAATCTGCCTATCGTGTGTAGCCACTTTTGTGATACTTACACAAAGAATATGTTTGTGTATCAATATTATATTTAAACACCAGATAGCGATCTGAGTCTATCTATCTAAGCATCTCTTAGCATTCGTGCCCATAACTTTTCTGTTTATATTTTTGCTTTTTTGTCTTAAATTTTTGGTTTTATGTCTATGTTTTATTATAAAAAATAGCAATGTATCTATAAAATAAAAAAACTACTATTTATTAATTATAATGAAAAATTCAATAAAATACAATCTATAAAAATATTATAATAATTAGCCTAAATCTTATGTCACACCATAAAGAGAAGAAAATAGATCATTTTATCTGATATATTTTCTTTTACTGAAAAATATTAAAAGAAAATTTAGCAGCACATTTTATTTAACTCTTAAATTTAACATAAAAATTACTAATTTCTAAATTTAAAATAAATTAAACAAAATATCCTGATATGAAAATATTTCATTTGATGATAAATACTAAATCGTCCAAGAAGGTTATTATTATTTTAATAAACAAATTATTCAATGTCAAAAATATCATTTCATTCTGAAGTTGATTTTCCATTTGAATTAAAACCATCTTATAATTTGAAAATGTCAATAAAAAAATTGATATCATAAAAAATATAAATCAGATATTCTGTAAATTATGTTAAGTTATTCATATACAAGTATTTTTATATTTATATACAGTATGTCCCTAACTTAAGCAGTTTCAGAGATATGTGGATGTGTAAGTCTCTTATGGCCGTATTTACCAAACAGAGATTGAGTCTAATCCTTGATCACAGAATCTGAGATCGAGTTGGAAGCTGGATCGAAATTCTGTTGGTATTCACCGAATGCGAATTAGCCGATCCGAGAGACGATCTCCTACTGTTAGTAAACTGTCATATTATTGATTTAAAATATCAAGTGCTAATGATGTCATGCTGAAATTGCAGTACTTTCAGAAACTTATCAGATTATAGGTGTTAAATTTTATGTATTCTTACCATGGGAAAAAATCGACAAATTTTTACTATATTTGAAAAAGAAGTACTATTAGAAATAATTAGTAAAAACAAAGATGTTATTGAAGACAAAAAGCCAACAGTGCATCATTACATAAAAAGAAGAGTACTTGGTCATCAATAGAAGGTAAAAAAAAATTATTACTAGTAACATCTTTTATGTATCAATAGTTTTCACTCATTCGACAAATATTACCATAAAATAATTATTTTTTATGGATATATCATTTCAGTGGCATTTAATAGTACTCCAGGTGTAAATAAAAGAAACGTGAAGCAGTTACAACTCTGCTATAAAAATATGAAAGCACGTGCAAACAAAGAACGTGCTAATGAGAGGCAAGAAAAATTTAGAACCGGCGGAGGACCATTAAACATCAATACCTGTAGTGGTAGCCAGTTACATGAAACTGTATTGTCAATTGGAGGAATTATGGAACCTCTTTCAAATATTTATGATACTGATCATTGCTATCACATAATTCAAAATCCTAATGAAGATTAGTACAAGTACAATAATATATTTGAGTATCTCAATTTTATTAATATAAAACTGATATCATTGTAAAATAATAAATTATTCTAAAATAATATTATATTATCATAGTACTGTTTTCTGATGACTGAATATTAATATTTAATAGCTAATGATCAATCTCCTCAAGAGGATGATTTGATTCTGTCATCTGAAGGGGAAATTAGTTTAAGAATTGATAATGTAATAAGTATAATTTTTATTTCAGAATGTTTTCTTCTATTCAAACAATTTCAAAATATTTTCATTAAGTATAAATAACATCTAAATATGTTTTTAACTTAGATTATTAATGTAATTAGTTACACATAATATTAATCATTCCTATTATTTAAAAATGCATTTAATTAATAAAATTTTAATTTTAATAATATTTTAATGTTTACATTTACTTCATTCATAAATAATAGATGCTATAATAAATAATAGATTTATTATAACAAATGAAAATTTTTTCATTTGCTCTAATAAATCATGAAGATTCTTTTTATACTAATACTGAAGATATTTAACAGAGTAGGATTATACTTATTTTTTAAGTGTGTTGAATAGATTTATTAAAAAACATTTTTAAAGTTTTATTATTAATTATATTTTTCTTTTTTTTTATATAAAGCAAACTGAAAATATAAACCTTAATTCACAAGATGATGATAATGCAAACTTTCCAATTGAGAAAACTCCTGTGCATATAACTCGCATGCGTTCTAAAACTACAAATTCAGCTGTGAGAGAACTGACAGAATTTAAAAAAATAACTTCAGAAAAAGAACATGAGCTTCATATGGAGCAAATGAAAAAAGAGCAAGAATTAAAAAGTATTGAATGAACAGCTTGAAGTATTTAAAACTGTAAAAAAAATATTAATGACAAAGCCATCTTCATTGCATTTATGTATTGGATCTAGTCATCATGTATAAATTTATCAAAATAAATATTTGTATTATATTTATTCATTTATGAATTATGATTTACAAACAATATCATTTACAAATATAACTGAAAGATAAGTAAACATGATTCTAAAAAGTAATTTATAACATAACTCTTAAATTTTGCATTATTTTTATCTGGAGAAAAAGTTTGCTATCACAGCATTTCTTTTTGCAATGCCACTAGATTGTTCACTGAGTCTTCCATGTTGGCATGTGTGGGGATAGGAAACTCCTCTTTTAATTGTCGCGGATACGAATCAAAATTAAATTTAATGACGCAATTGAAATAAAATCTAATGACGCCGTAGATCAAAAAACAGGAGGTGTCGGATTGTCTTTTAGTTCTTTGAAACTAATAATTTAAGATGTTTATTCAAATGTCGTGTTAAGAATGTTACCTGATCTATCAGGACAATTGTGTAAGAAACAATAACATTCATCCCAGGAAAAAGGGGTGAAGAGAGGTCAGTGATATAAAAGAGCAGTGCTAGGAAAGGTCGCGGCTTCTGCCGATGCTTTTCACAAAGTCATCATTGCTTTTGGTTCTAAGTTTTGTCTCTGTTTAATTAGCTGTTTTTAACTTTGTGAATCCTCTCCTGTTTTGTGTACCTCACTCATATAATCTCCTGGATACAATAATAGTCTAAAGAAGACTTCCAAGGAAGTTAGATAGTAATCCTCTTCTGTTGAATTCATCTGTTGTGTTGTGTTCCTTCTCATCGATATTTTGGACTAAAGACTTCAAGTGAAAAAGGACTAAAGACTGTTAATGTCTCCCATGCTGTCCAAATGAAAGGTTTTTCCTCCAGGTACATCTCTCCTTATTTTGTCGGGAAATATTCTTGTAAATTCCAATTCTCTCATGTTTATATTTTTAAATAAAAAAAAGAAGCTATTGAATTTAATTCAATTTGGATCTCCGATTCAATTATTCAAGTTGTTCAGCCTTATTCGTCATCCTTGCTCACTCATTGAACATGGACCATTTTTAGGCCGTAAGATCTGTTGTTTCCACATTTCCGTTCCGCCCGGAAACTCCACACATGTAAGCTCATGTAGATCATTATCCAATATATGTCCCCAAGCTATTGCTAAATTATGCAAAACAGCAGTTACTATTATTATTGTCATTGTATTTTCTATATCAGTACATAGTCTAACAGAAAGATATGGAAAGCATCTCTTCCATAGACCATATTGTCTTTCAACTGTTTTTCTGGCAAGTACATGGGCATAATTATATCTGAAAAACATAATAGATTACTTCATTAAAAAACACAAAGTATGACAATTTCAGACTATGAATTTAAATTAAGTTATTTAAATTGTATAAACCACTAGGCCTATTTAATAGTTAATCATTTCCATGAATTTCTAAAATTATTATATGGTTAAAAAAATTAAAAATATAGGGGGTATAATAATGTAGGAAAGATATGTGAATTTGTAAAACAATAATAATATGCAATTAAGTTGTTTTAAAAAAATCATGAAAATATTTTAGAATATGGAAAAAAATAGAATATGAAAATAATTATCAAAGGACAAACAAATTGTAAGTACACATTAAATAGTTATAATTGAAATATAAGTAAAATATTTAATTGTAATTAAAATTGAAAATATCCATTGTATAATAGGAAATTAGGAAACTGAAAAGGGGGTGGAATTGTAACCCAAAATGCATTTTTTCCTAAAAATAAAGACCACTAGATTGGTGTTATTTTAATTTTTAGAAATTCATGGAATTTATTAACTAAGTTATATTGCTTACCTTCTTTCAGATTCAGTGGAAGGTTCTAAAATTGGTGTTAAAAGGTAACTTCTACATCCATAACCACTATCACCCAAAAGATGATAATATGTTGGTGTGTTATCTTCCATGACCGTCCTTAGGCTTGAATTATCAAATATTATTGCATCATGTGTACTACCAGACCATGAAGCAACTATATGTCTGATATACAAATCTGTATCACTCACAGTCTGCACATTCAATGAAATATAGCCTTTTCTGTTGCAAAATCTTTCTGCATTTATACCACCTGTGGATTGTATCCTAAAATGAGTACAGTCTACAGCCCCATAAACTCCAGGAAACCCACTCAGGTGATAAAATTTTTTGCTAACCTATAGAAAATATGTGAAAACAATATAAAACTGTTTAATATAGCATTTTTTTTTATTTATAAAATGATTTTATGTAAGCATATTAACCTACATTTATAAAAATTTTATTATTACAGTTTTATAACATTTACCAAAATCTAGTATTTAAAGCATAACTTATATAATATAAACTAAACCTACCTCTTGACATTCTTCTTCAGTTTTTGGCAAACTTACATATTCTGGAAGAAGTTTTGCTATTAACACTGATACTCTCTGTATAGCTTGACAAGCTGATGGTTGGCTAACTTTTCCTAAGTCACCAATAACATTTTGAAAAGTTCCTGTAGCATAAAATCGTAATGCTAATAATAATTGTTCAATTGGCGATAAACAATTATTACGATCGCTACCGTGAAATAGCTTATCGCCGAATCGAGTGATTAAATATTTGACTAATTCTTTTGGCAATCGATATCGAGATCAAAATTCGATATTATCTAGCAGTTCTAAATCATTTGTGCGATTTGTAAATAATCTACGTGGTCGTTTTTCCAATCTCTCCAGTTATTCTAGTTAGCATTAGCTTGTCAATCTCATAAATGTCATCCATTTTTCTTTAAAACTGACTAAACTGCGCATGAGTAGATCTCGATCCTTACTTCAATCTGAATAAACTGTTGGATCAAGATCGGGATCAATTTTTGTGTCCAATCCTGGATTCAAAATCCTGGTGAATATGAAACTATAGACTGATCCAGGATCATAGTTGATCTCGATCCTGTTTGGTGACTACGGCTATTAGCATTTTATGGAACTTTAATAAAATTTTAATGAAAAATTCATTAAAACAATCTACATTTTTGTAAAAATATCACTTATGATCTTAAATTTTCTCATCTATAGTTAAAGTAGGCTCATAAATTTCATTAGACCATTCTGTTTGCCAATACACCCATTTGTGCATATTAAATTTAAGAGTTATTTGTTATTGTCTATTGTTGGACTTATGCAATTTTCAATTTATAGAGAATGTTTTTGGATGCGTTAACTGCATAAATCAAGGATTTAATGTATTTTTGTTATATAATAAAACTTTAACTTTATAATTATTCTTATTTATTTTCCAAAAAAAGATGCCATTTTGAAATTCATAAATCCAATCATTTTTATAGGGTTGTTCGGAAAGTATTTTCATTTTTTCATGAAAATGAATGACAATATTTTTATACTATATATAAATATTTTATTCAATTATATATTGACCATTTTGGTCTAACACATTTTGCCATCTTTCTGGTAATTTTGGTCCAACACATGTTGCCTTCTTTCTGGTAGTAGCATGATTCCAGATCATTGAACTTTTGGTCTTTGCTTGCAAAAAACTGAACTAAGTGATTTCTGACATCCTCATTTGAACTAAATGTTTTGCTGTTTAAAGAATTCTGTAAAGACCAGAAATAATAATAATTGGAAAGTGCCAGATTTGGTGAATTTGGTGAGTATAGTAACCAAATCCAACCAAGCTGTAATAGTTTCTGGCAAGTCATCAAACTTGTATGAAGTCTTGTATGAAGACTTCATACAAAAAAGTCTTGTATGAATGCCAGACTTCATACTATGCCTTTTCTGGTTACACTACGCCTTTTCTGTTAATCAATTCTGGCTTTTTCTGTTTGATGGAATCACTGTTTGTCCAGTTGGTGGTAGTAACTTCCAAATTAATTGTGGAATTGTCTGATAGAAGCTCAAATAAAACAATTCCCTTGAAATCCTACCAAACAAAGTGCATCACTTTTTTTTTATGAATATTGGCTTTCGGAATGCTTTGAGCCGGCTCATCTCTCCTGCTCTATGATCACTTGCATTCAACATTGTTGTAAGCAATCCATTTTTCATTGCCAGTTATGATTCACTTCAGAAAAGGATCATTTTCTTCACATTTCAGCAGCAAATCACAGATATCAATGTGATGGAGCATCTCTTTCTTTGAGAACATATGAAACCCAAATATCGAGCTCTGAAATGAAACCAAGTCGTTTCATATGGTCATGAACAATCGAATTTGACAAATTCAATCTCAGCAATTTTTCATGTTGTTATTTGGCAATTTGCTTCAACCAGTGCCTTTATTTTGTCTTCATCAGCTTCAACTGGCCTTCTAAAACATGGTGCATCTTTAATATCAAACTGTCAAATGATTATTATGTGAAGTGTAAGGAGATATGTTAACAGAATGCCAGTGCCAAAATTGCTTTGCAAAATTTTGCAAACCAATTTTCTTGCTTGAACAGCATTTTTATCTTTTTGGTAATAAAAAAGCAAAATATGCTGAAAATGCTTTTTGTTTTCCATTTTTGATACAATACAATCGAATTTGACAAATTCAATCTCAGCAATTTTTCATGTTGTTATTTGGCAATTTGCTTCAACCAGTGCCTTTATTTTGTCTTCATCAGCTTCAACTAGCCTTCTAGAACATGGTGCATCTTTAATATCAAACTGTCAAATGATTATTATGTGAAGTGTAAGGAGATATGTTAACAGAATGCCAGTGCCAAAATTGCTTTGCAAAATTTTGCAAACCAATTTTCTTGCTTGAACAGCATTTTTATCTTTTTGGTAATAAAAAAGCAAAATATGCTGAAAATGCTTTTTGTTTTCCATTTTTGATACAATACTAAAAAAAAAAAAACTGCACAGAATCAAAAATATTTTTTTATAAATATGAAATGTCAGCTGTCAAAATTTATGATGACAATATGGCTTAGAATGAAACTGGTAGGTAAAAATACAACTAATTCACTTGCGGGAAGAAACAAAATTACTTTTGGAACCACCCAATACTTTCAAATTATTAATGATTATTATAACTTTTCATTGTCTACTAATTTTAAATTTGGTAAATTTTTTATTTTTTCATAATTACTGGACAAATATAACAATGGCAATAAATAAATCCGATTCATAAATATATATGAATGCAATTAATTCAAATAATTCAAGACATATTAGAATACTTACTTCAATTGTCTGTTAAATATTGTATATGCACTTTCATTACAGTCTTGATAATTTTAAGTATCAAATTGATTTAAGGCAATACGAGGTGTGACAATTAAAAAACCGGACTGTGCATGCCCTAGCTGTTAGGCTAGAGCATGCGTAGTCTGGTTTGGCACGTTATTCCATCCCACTATCTAGTTCAGTTGGCACATTATTCCGTCCCTCTAGTTCAGTTTGTTTTTCATATTGTTTGAGTAAGACGTGGTTGTATCGAAGTGCCCCGATCATGATAAGCTTAAAAATCGAGCAGTGCATAAATTTGAAATTCCTTGTGAAATTAAAAAAAACTCCAACTGAATGTTTTAAATTGTTAAAGGAGATGTTTGGAGATAATTGCATGTCACTTAGTCAAATTTTTGAATGGCACAAACGATTTTCGGAAGATTGGGAGGTTTTTGATGATGATGAATGTTCTGGTCAACCTGTGACATCAAGAACTGATGAAAACATTAAAAAAATTAATGGAACTGTGTGTAAAGACTGACGTTTGAGTGTTCGGATGATGTCAGATATTACGAACATTGACAGAGAGACAATAAGAAAAATTTTGACCCAGGATTTGCATATGACGAAAGTTTGCGCAAAACTGGTACCAAAAAACCTGACATGCAAGCAAAAAATGAACAGCAAAAACATTTGCTCTGACATCATGGAACGCTTCACAGAAAATCCTGAACTGATTGATAAAGTCATCACATGTGACGAAACTTGGATTTTTCAGTACTACCCTCAAACTAAACAACAATCCATGCACTGGAAGACCCGCACATCGCCAATGGCCAAAAAAGCTCGAATGAGCAAGTCCAAACTGAAGGTCATGCTCATCGTTTTTTTCGATATTAATGGTATCATCATCATCGAATGGGTACCTGAAGGCCAAACGGTAATCCAGCAGTACTACATTGAGGTCCTGATAAAGCTTAGAGAAAAAGTGAGGAAGAAAAGGCCAGATCTGTGGAGCAACACGTGGATTTTGCACCAAGACAATGCCCTGGCGCACAATGCACTCTCTGCTAAACAGTTCTTGGCGGACAAATGCATTAGTGTGCTCGAGAATCCACTGTACTGACCAGATCTCGCACCATGTGACTTCTACCTGTTTCCAAAAGTGAGAAGTGCATTGAAGGGAACACATTTTCAGTCTGTAGAAGAGGTGAAGGCAAAAACGGCAGACTTACTGAAGAAGGTGACACCCAATGACCTGCAGCACTGCTTTGAACAGTGGAAAACTCATATGCAGTGATGTATTGATAGGGAAGGGGAGTATGTTGAAGGGGACTAAAAGGTATTTGTATAATGTTTTCAATAAAGTTAATTTTTAAGACTAGTCCAGTTATTTAATTGTCACACCTTGTATACTACAGTCAATCATTTTCTCTATTATTATTATTTTCTTTTATTTATTTCCTCTTCTGTCGTTTGTTAAAATTGAATCAATTGATGTTTATACGTTATTGTGTGCAAATTTTCCTTTCATGCACTTGTCTTTGTTTATTAAAAATATTTTTCTACATACATTAACAATATGGCAATTATTAACAGTCATACTATAGTTTTTATAATTCTATAGTTTTCTATATGATATGATAGTATTGTTGTAAAATTGCTTTTATCAGGTTTCTCTATTAATTATTTTGAGATATCATTATGTTATTCAAAGATGGATTTAAAAAAATTACAAAGAAATAGACATAAAAATTGAAATAATTTTCCAAAAATTAATTTTATGGTAAACTAACTTTCAATTTTTAAAGTTTTTCCATGATTATTATTATATTAAAATTTTTTTATAATAACTATTATATTTCTTATGTTTATATTTTGCAAATAATTATAAAATATCATCATCATTTCAAAAGTATAAAATACTAACTATTGCATTCCAATTATGTTACCTGGACAGAGTATGAAATGAGTTTTACTCAAAAATCTAATAAAATGCCAATCAATTACTTATTTATCAATAGTAACTAATTAAAGAAAATTTATTTATTTATAATATTGAAATAAAAATGCATTTATAAATCAGCAATAAGTTATACATTCAAATTGTCAATTATTTTAAGTGTTTTGATCACATAACAAATGTCATCAAACCATAGGCATCAACTATCAAATTCAAACAAACCTTTTATTTTCTCTGTTTAATAGTTCTCTGTACAAAAGATTCAGAAACATATCAAAAAAGTTTTAAATAATAGTTTAAAAATTATTAACAATTTACATGAAAAATTTTAGGGAAACAATATATAATTTTGCCTTTGTTCCAGTAAATGTCAACCCATATCTCAGATCTTGATAACGGATCAATTTCAAATATGCATCATCCATCTTGACTATTCCAACACTAAAAATTTCATAGTTGTTATTTTCATACTATTTAAATACATTGTGGATGGACAACAACACAAATTTACAAAAGATAAAATTCAGTCTATGGTTTTTTTGATTTTACAAACTTATTAAATATTTTTTCTAGTTTAAAATTCATAACTTTTTAATGTAAAATAGGATGAATCCTAAAAGTCTCTCATTTTAGTTTTTTAATTAAATAAGTTTAAAATAACAGTACATTAAGCAGTGGAAAAACATCGTAGTTTATTGGTAGAACAAGAACAAAAACGTTTTCGATATCATCAATATCATCATCAGTTGCATCGAATGGAGTGCATATAACATAGAACAAAGGAACGTTTTTTAAAAAATTTAACATTTAAATAAAGTAAACACAAAGTGTAAAATGAATAAATATAAATAAAATTATAACAGTTCAATTACATCAGACTATTTCATTGGGAGCCTGGAGGATCAATAAGACTCACTAACCACTTTTATGTAATGCATATTTCCATGCTGTACTAAGTCCATCGGCTTGTCTGATATTAATAATATTACTCGTCTGGCCATTCTTCAGAATTTCTATTTTTTCTGCTATTGGCAGCGTTTTATCAGATCTGAATCCATTATGTGGAAGTATAGTATGTTTTACAGGCCATCTGGTAAACATATTTACATTTGATAATCTTTATAATATGCATTATAAATATTTTTCAATATTCTTAATGAACTACTAATAAAACTGATTTCTTTTTTCATGGTTGCTTCAAATTTTAAAACTTCAAACTTCAGAATTGAAAATGTAACATTAATTCAGAGTTTTGTCCATAATTTGATCAAATAGTGTATTTGATTGATTATTGCCTATTTTTAATAAATTTCTGCCTTCATAAGTAATTTATCTTAAAAACATTTTATAATCTTAAAAAATATTTTATAAATTGTAAAAAAGTTACCATAATTTCTACAGAAAATGGTTAGATCAAACTGTGTCTATATGTAAAATCTTAAAACATGAAAATAAAGCTGATAATTTTTGAATTCTCTGAAAATGCATTATTATTTTTGAAAATTATTATAAATAACAAATTTAAAAAATAAGAGTAATGTAAATCACATTGCATACATTAAAATATTTGAAATTAAACTCTCAGAAGAGGCATTAGCTTCCTCCTTGAATCTATCTATGACTATCCAATGTTTTACTTTTGAAAATATGATATGATTGAGATATAAAAAAGTTATCATAATTACAACAAGCAGTTCTGGAAAGAACTAATTACATACTTTCCAAACATTTCTTTTATTTTGAAACTGTTAAAGATATAGATTAAAATATATTTCATCAAAATTATCTTTAATGGAATAACCTATATGTTGAATATAATGGAAAATCTCTTAAACAAATCCATAGTTATTATAGGGAAACTTCAGAAGATTGAACATTCACCATTTTTAAATGGATGAATCAAATATAATTTCAAATTCGACTTTATAGCTTGATAATGCTACTAGATTTTATAAAAATGAATCAAATTATTAAAAACTATTAATTTTTGAACAATAATTATAGTTCCTAAGATAGATAGTCTCAGAAAATCCCCAGAAAAGGAGGATAGTTGAGAATTTGCAGATTTTTAAGAGGAAAACTGTTAGTAATGCTATCATTAATTTCTTAGACCTGAAATTGATAAGCAACACATGGGTATTGTGTTGTAAATACTCTATACATGAAACTTTGAGATAAAGTTTGACATATTAAGAGAGAATCTCAAAAGTTTTGACTTTTCAGTTAATTTTATTATTATTGTTGCATTATTTTAATATTATGTAATAAATTAATATTAATGTTTAGCATTTTTAGTATTAATTAAAAATTGTATTTGGTAACCATGGTGACAGAAAACATTTATTATTGCTTGTAACTATTGTAATATTTTTTAAACTATGTAATCAAATGCACATCATTTGATTACATTTTTTTCTGGATTTGCATTTACTGACAATAGCTAGTAAAATAGTCAAAAGTGCTATAAATTAGTGTTTTCCTTCACTGAAGTTTTTATGAGTGTAATGTTTATACTGTCCTCTTTTATAGTTGTTTGGATTTTGATTTATCATGCAAAAATCTTTGAAGTTTGAACAGTCACTATTTTTAAATAGTTGCATATAAAAGATTTACTGATGCATCATTGAAGTTATATTCAATAGCATGATCATTATGCCAAATTTCATAAAAATTGAATAAATATCTTAGGATATATTAAGAGAGAATCTCAAAAGTTTTGACATTCACCATTTTTAAATGGTTTCGGCTAGAAGATTAATTGATGTAGCATTGAAATGACTATCACTAATTTCATGTTATCAGTGTTACCCGATTAATCTTTGACTATCAGTTCTTTCTTTTCTTGGTTAATGAGAGTTAATCGTTAAAATATGAATGTATTTTTTAAAATTAAGGATTCCAAATATTTGAGGATGTATCATATATAGATATTTTTCAGTTTACAGATATCTGACTTCTGTAAAATGCAGCTTTATGCAAGATTTTTTCCCAAAATATAGAACATAATCATCTACTCTGTAAGTTACAAATGCAAACATATTAGTTTACAACATTTAAAATTTCATATTTAGATTTATTTATGTTTTATATTGTATTTTGTCCTATGTATATCATATTACTAGTACATCATCATCTTATGTGACATTGTATCCTTTCAATTAGAAAACAGTATGATGCTGAAATACTGGGTAGATGCAATCTTTATAGTTCATCTAGAATTGAAGTTTTTATTTCTAAAGTTTTGTTAAAAAATTATATTTCTAATTTACATAAGGTATGGGTTATATAAAAGCTTCAAAAACTTCTTGACCTGTTTACGCAAATATCACACATTCTAAAAAGAATCCTTATTTGATAAAATCAAAAATTTTTTGTTTTAGCATTGATATTGTTCTCAGTAAAATATAATCATCATAATAAATTTTTTATTTTCTTTCAATTCCTAATCTGAATTAATATTAAATGAGTAAAACAAATGTAAGAGTAGGATTTTGTTGAAATATGACTCACCTTATATATAGTATTCTACAAATAATCTTTCATAATTATAACCAAAATGCAGTAATTAATTCCTCTAATTGATCAATGTGATTTACCTTCTTATAATTTCATGTTTTCTGGTATTTTAAAAACTATGTTTGATTCCTTTAGCTTTAGGTTCATTGAGTTTATTATAATGAATAATAGTAGAGGAGATACAAGGTATTTTTGATTTATGAAATACTAATTTGTAACATGGATAATTTGAATTAAACTGTAATATATGTTGTAAGAGTTTTTAAAACTAAAATATGCTGAAAACTTAAAATGTAAACAGAACTCTTTTTAGAGAGATGTGTAATTATCTCAGGCACAGACTATTTCTTGAAAAACAAACAAAAAAAAAAATACAATATTAAAAATATATTTTATGGCTACTTTATCTAAATAAAGATGTGCATCAACATTAGATCATACTGCATAGTGTTTGACATTGAATAACTCACTCATTTTTTTAAATAAATCTTTCCTCTCTATTGATAATTCATGAATATTCATTATATAAAATGGATAGTATTATAGATTAAAATGACAAATTTAAAATATATTCTATGTTAAATTATTCAAAATATTTATTATGTTAAATAAAATATATTAATTTGAAAAAGATTCTGAACTTAGTTATTTCATATAATCATGCAGTGAAGAAATAGGAATTCAATTTCAAAATAAGTTAACAATTTCTTGAAAATAATGATGATATATTTTATATTACCATATATAAGTTTTTAACTCTTTTATCATTTCTTCAAAAATCATTTTGATTTATGACAATGATTCAACAATGATTTATGAAAATGATCAACAATAAAAATGATTAAAGGCTACTTATATAACAATGGATAAATAATTTTTTACTGATTATTATTTATTATAATATAATACTAAAAACATAATATTAAAGTATATTATAACTTATTTTCATCTTTTGCTCATTATAGAAATTTATTAAGATAAGAATATTTGAAAAGTTATATAATATAGAAATAATTTAGATAAATATAGGATTTTGCAAATAGTTTAAAGTTGGTGTGCAATGTGCATAAGATTATAAATAATTTAAGAAAAGTTAATAATTGAAATAACCAAGTTTAAAATGCATAATAATAATATATTTAATTAGATACACTATATTCTTTAAAGAATTTTTCATTTCATAAATAAAATGTCAACTATAGTTTTAGTAATAGAAAACAAATTGAATTATATATATTAAAAATTATTTCTAAAATTGTTCATCACAAACTAATAAATACTGTCAAGACAAATATCAGAACTTTTTATTTAGTTAAAATATACTGAATATTGACAAACTGAAAATTCATATTAAAATTATCATCAGAATTGTTGTAGTAAACATGTCAAATTAAAGTGTAATAGAAATTTAACAAATTGTTCTCTATGTTGTCATAAACTTCATTTTTATATATTTTTTTTAAGTATAACTATTTCAGATGTTAATAATTATATAATTTAAGATGCTAGATATAATTTCATATAAAAATATCAGATCAAAACAAATTTATATTTATACTTTTGAAATTAGCAAATAAAAAAATTCTGAAATTTCTAAATTGAATCTTATTGTAAAACAATTTTTAAATATATTAGCATTTTTTTATAAAGCTAATTTTCTTCCTATTGTAACAATAAAAAAATTCATAAAAATGCTAAATATTTAAATTTATTTATTTATTGTTAACTTGAATTAATAAATGAATTTTTTATATCAAAACTTTGAAGTTTAGTTGATACTTATTTTAAATAATTTAAAAATGAAATATATGAAATATTTAAAAATTTTAATTTTATAAATATATAAAGTGAAGGTTAATATTTAAAATATAATTTAAACATTTTGTTATTATAAGAATAAGAAACTGGATTTGTTAAATAATCAAATTGTTAATGATATTTAGATACAATCAATCAAATTAATTTCTTATTAGTGATTTTATGTTAGTGAGATTATTATGGCAAAAGTTTTTTCTGTAATAAATGCAGACTATATATAATACCAAGATTTTATAAATAGTTAAATTCTTCTATTACATGTTCACATATATAATTTTGAAATTATAAATTAATTTGAATAAAACTATTTCAAATATACTTTTTATATTTACTACAAAATAGTGATAATATATTTTATATATTATACTGTGAATATCAAGGTAAAATATAAGCCTGCAATGATAAAAGCATTAAATAAGAAGTGTTAATAAACAATAAGACTTGTTAATATACAAATAGTTTATTTCACATTGATAACAACATGAATAGCATTTTGCACATGCACACCACAGAAATACATTATTATAGAAAATATTCACATCAAATTTTGTCATCATAAATAAAATATTATTTTCTCTTTAATAAAATGTACTTTAGTACAAAATATATTTAATTTATACAATATTATAAACTCTTATAAAATATTCTTTAACTGCCTCACATTTCAAATGGACTGTTGACTAGTCTTAAAAATATATATATGCCTACACTTCAATATTTTTTAGTATCCTTCTGTACATTGTACAGGGTAAGCATATAAATAATGGAAGTCAGAACTCACTGATGTTTCTGTATTTACAATTGGTTCTGGAATGCAGGAACTGGTAAAACCAGAGTATGTCATCTCTCCAGATGCAGACCATGTCTGATGAAGGGATTTACGAGCTCTCTTTACTGGAGAAACATTCTATAAGAAAATGAAGTGGTAATATTTTATATGTAAAAAGATCGGAAGAGCGTCGTGTAGGGAAAGAGTGTAGATCTCGGTGGTCTTATATTAAAAGTATGAAATTTAGTGTAAATTCATTCAAAATTATTAAAAAAACTATTAAATAATTTCAGGTCCACTTTATGCTCCTTAATCCTTGTTTCTAAATTTCTCTCAGTATATCCAATATAAAATTCTTCCCTATTTAATGAGTGGTTCCTCAAAGGAATCTCAGACCTGCTCCTGTCTTTAGCTTCATAACGGTCCTTATCATTCCTAATTAACCCAAAAACAGTCAGATTCCTTTTGAAACTTAAAGTACAGTTGGTTAACCCGCCAATGTTTTTGGATAACTTCTCTACCCACAAGGCCTGGTCAACACTCCTGAAGGCATCCAATTTAACTGTCTGTCTCTTCCACTTCTTATACAAACTCCACTCTACCTTGTCAAGTAATTCATGTTTCCGGTTGATTTCCATAATTGTACTAATCTCCTGCATTCAGTCTGTGAATCCAGAACAATGAGTGTATGCCCTCCTAAAGAGGGCCAAAAAGAGCAGCTCTCTTGTGGGAAAGTCTATCCTCCGAAATCATAGGTATTTACAATGGAGCACTACTAGGTTTTCTATACACCATAGTCCTATAGTCTCCACCTGTAATAGCGATCTTTAAGTCGAAGAAGTTCACATCAGTTCTACTTTTCTGCTCTTTCTTAACCATAAGTCCCAAACTACTACTTGACAGGGAAGCAACCATTTCCTCTGCTTTACATTCATTCTCCCATATGATTAAGATATCATTTATGTACCTCAGATATAATTTTAAAAATGGGTTAAAAAGTTGGATAGCAATCTGCTCTTGCTATCTAACAACCAACTCATTCAATACACCTTCCATCAGACTACCAATTGGAACTCCCTTGACTTGTCAGTAAAACTTTTGATCAAACTTAAAGTAGGAATTATGACAGACTAGATCACAGAGTTCTCTCAGACACTCTACCAGTCCATCATGCTGTTCCATCTCCTGAAGACCATTTACAGTTGTGAAGATCCGACCCCTGTACCATCCCTAAAATAAGTCCGAATTGACTTAAATAAAATAAAATAAACCTTGAAATAAAGTAAGTCCGAATGGACTTATTTCCATTATAATTTTATTAAAATATTTGTTTTCTTATTAAAATAAATCATAATTTTGTAAATTCACTTCCAAAGAAGGAAGCATAAGTTTAACTAAATTTCACTTCCAAAGAAAGGTAAAAAGAGAAATCAGAAATCAGATCGACACGGAAAAGCTATATGTAAGAGCGTCTTTCTGATTACTCATGTCTATCAATGTTCATGTCTTTTTTCAGTAAGAAATCTGTTATATGCAGATAGAGATTTTTGCCAATATATGAGCGGAAGGAAGTCAGAGTGTGCAGAGAGTCTTTCCTCAACAATGAATGCAGGAGTCTTTCCTCTACAAACAGTAAGGAGTCTTCTCCAACGAGAACAAGGAGTTCTCCCTCGACGAAATGCAGACAGTTTTTCCCCAACAAACAACAGAGACGAATACCTAAGTCCCAGAGTTCAATTGGATATATTTGAAGACTATCCTTATCCTTACAAAAGACTCAAATCTATCAGTAATTCGTCCTCAACTATGAGGATTCCAAAACAGTCAACAAGTCGATTATTATTTAATATTCCTATAGTGAGTGTTTCTGTGCATTTTGTGCGCGAATTTTACAGAACTAAAGACTGTGTAGTGTGTTACATCTACAAGACCACCTGATCACCAAAATAATCACAGGTATTTATCCTTCCGTCTTGTCGACTTTAAGCCTAACGTCACTTATCATTGTTTGTAAAGAATCTCTCTCAATAAATGGAATTTTGATTTTTATACCGTAGTCTCTGAGTCATAAGTAGCAAACAGAGTTCATTCTCCCGTCCTTACCCACATAAAAGCCTCATACTGCTCTAGCCTGTTTGTTTAGTGTCATACACAACACTAAACTGGTGTCAGAACATCCTGATATTGAACCGCTCCACGAGTCCCGAGGTTCCTCACAGTAGATGATAAAGCTCAATACAAGCTGGTTCAATCCTAATGGCGGGATAAAGAGACTCAAAGTCAAAAGTCGTAAGTGTTTCTTCCAGGAACAGGCCTTTCTCCAAAAGCTTATCAAGAAGCTCCTCTGCTGAGTTAATCGAGTACTCGTAGTCCTTTAGTCTCAATCTACACCACTTTGTTAGTTTTTTCTCAACCAAGTACAGAGAGGATCTAACTTCTCAACAATTGATCTAATTTTTATCGGCTTCTTATGAATTTTAGCATAACCAAACAGGTGTAGGCATGCAGGTGCTGTCATATTCGAGTTCCTTAAGAACATCGGTAACGCTTCACTGAATAAATCATTTGTAAATCTAATTTAGATCTTCACTAAAATTTTTTATTTTTTATCTTTTATTTGATTTATTACATTACTTATTAATTAGTTAACTACAAATTTACTAAAGCTATATGTATTTTCCCATTTTAGAAAAATAAACAAAATACTCAACATTAGGCAAAAATTTAATTATAATAAAGAGCTTTTCTATATAGTGCTGAAATGTTTTGTTTTTATCTATTTGTTATTTAAAGATTAATATTTCCACATACTGTAAACTGTATACATTTATATTTGATTCTGGATTTATTCTTCTTTATCAGTGAGTCTGATACTGACAAGATGACAAATCTTGGTGACATCAATTAAAAATCTTTCACCAATTGTGCTCATTATTAAACACGACTATTTGTATTTTGTTTTTGATGGCTAGAGTATTAAAAGAACAAAAAAAGTTGACCCGTTATTTTTTCATAATATTTTGTGAAGATAGAATGAATAATAATAAGATATATCATCTGTTATGCCGCTTGTTTAATTTTTTTATTTTTACAAAATAATTCAAAAATAAATCATAACTGTATTATTAAATCTTTTTGATCAAAATACAGAATATTTGCTATTTTAATTTTATAAATGTTTTCTTAACAATAAAAGAGGAAAATATTTCATTGTATACAAAGTGGAATCAAGGATCATAAAAGGCTGAAGTAATTTGAAGTTATAAAATTAAACAAAAAGTTACTGTATTACAAAGAAAGTCTAAAAGAAAATGCTGAATGAATGAATAAATTGAAATAGATTATCATCATGCAATAAATTTAAAAGCACAAAAATTAAACAATAAATTAATTAATGAGCACTATGAAAATTTTATAATATATTAGTTAAAAAAACAAAGATTTTAAATAGTTTAAAATTATTACCTCTTTGTTTGATCTACGCTTGTCCATTGATATAAAACCACTATCTATACTGGATACATTGCAGTAATCAGTAGAATAATTAACAGATAAAATCTCTGAGTTATATGAAGATTTCTCTATACTTTGATTACTCTCTTGTTCAATAATTTCATCTATATCTTCAAATCTAATTGTAGGTGTTTGAGGCTAAAAATATTTTTAAATTAAATTTTAAATGAAAAATAATCAAGCATTTATTTAATAATTATTTTAAACTATACCACATGTTTCAATGGTCCATCTTTTAATTCCATTTCAGCTAAGGCATCTTTGAATGGTGTGGGTGTTCGAGGTATACCATCAATAAAATATTTTCTATATTTTGGTGTTTGAAGCATACTATAAAATATAGATAACAATTAAATAAATGTAATATTTAATAGCTTTAATATGACAAATTTTAAATTTCTATAATTAATTATTTTTATTTTTTATTGTTTTCACAGAATTTGAATTAAAAAAATTGAATTGCATTCTTTATCACTACCCACTTCATATAAATTTTTATAAACTGAATCATGACTTATATAACTAGAAAATAAGTATAACTATACATGCAACTTTATATTTTTTCAAATATTGTGGGATTCTTTTTTCACACATCAGATATTAGACTGTGATGATATACTATTTGGAAGTGTCATAAATAAAATATACAGATAATAAAATCAGACTTTGTTCATTGATAAATTTGTAATAAAACTTTTAAGAAACAAAAACCAACAAATACTTTTATTTTCAAATAATTAAATAATTTCTCTATTTTATAATATATTATTTTATCACTTAAATAAATTCTGTATATGTTTGAAATTCTGATGATTTCAATATTGGCTGGTTTTGAACTATAATTGTTAAATGGCAAACTATTGGATCACCTAACAAATCATATGCTAGGATAACATAGATACATAGATAGTTACATAACATAGACATAACATAACATAGACATATAGAGATAACATAGACATAGATAGTTCTTTTACAACATTCAAACTTTTTGGTAACTTCATTTAAAAATGAATATTTATAAAAATCAAATAGCATATTTATTTAAGTTCCTTTTCAAAAATTTGTTCTCATTAAATAGATAATAACTTTCCTTTAAATTTGTAAAACTAATGAAACTGATCAGGAAAACTATTATTTTTGAACAATCTTTTTGATCAAAAGAGAGAATGGAATTTTATATTTATCAAATTCATAGACAATATCTAAGATAAAAATAGAACCAATGAATACAATAACCAGAAATCATAGATTCTGATCATAATAAACCAATATAACTTATAATATAACCAATATTCTGACAGTTTACTTTGCCAATCTGATGCAAGGACATATGAAGAATTGAATTTCAATTCCAATCTTCTCTTCAATTTGATAGGATTGAGGAACTTAAAAGAAAGTGAGGAAAACAAGGAAATAGAAATTTTTAATAGTTTGTACAGAACTCAGCCTTCTCTTTTGTAAATCTCTTGCTGATTTCCCTTCTTGCCAGTGTTCTGTTTGTGTCTATTGTTGAATTGATATTGTCATCTTGTGTTCATCTGTATTTTTGTCTTTAGATCAAAGAAACTAAAAAAAATATGAAGGAAAAAATTCTCTCTCATAGGTAAGTTTATAGATCTCACATCAACTACCCCATCCCGCCAGTTAAAATTAAGATTAATTTTTCATTTTGCATTATTTGTCATTTTCATTTGATTAATTCTGTTACTTATTTTCTACTTAAATTATGTTATATTTGTTTTCCAGTTATTGTTATTATTATTATATGTAAATATTATATTTTATTTTAATGTTATAGAATATTTTAAGTTGTCAGTTGTTCTGCACTTCTCTCTTCATATCCTGGAATCTTGAATGATGCTTATTCTTGCTCATTTCTAATTTATTAGCCATTATCCTGAAGTGCACTCATCTAAATATCATATACCATGGTGGAGCAGCATGGTCTAAACCACTCCTGATGTCAAGACTTAATTAATGTTTAACTTTAGACAGAGATACAAATGATGTTTTTTTTAACTCACTGCAGATCCTACAATGTTTGCCATATTTTTACAGCATTTTTGTTAAGTACAATACTTCTAAATAAATTTAGACAACATTCAGTTTTTCTGTTTGATTTTGTCATGTATGAAATTGAAGATGGTTGCACAAAATGTTCAAAATTTATGCTGTTTGTTCCTATTCTTAGTAGTAGCATATAATATAACATCGTTTAACATCAGGATTAGGTTCCTGGAAATTGTGGCATTAAATAACACCAGAACAATCTATAGGCCTAGTGTTATAAGTTAGGGTTACATTCCTGGATTGCTTTTTCTGGTACTGGAATTGATACCATTTAGAAACTTTCTTCATACAGTCATTACTATATTGAATAATAATGGAATGAAGTGAATGAAAAGCATGATTTATTTGTAAATTTTTATTGGAAAAGTTACATAGTAGTTATATCTTAGAATTTATGGGAAAGATAATTATTTTCTAATAAAAAATATTTTAGAATTTACAGATATTATGTACATGATTAAATTTCTTAATATCAGTTCTTAATCATTCCCTAATAACAATGCCATCTTATCACATATTGACTATATCTAACAAAAAATTTAATTTTTTTAATTAATTAATTTAGTTTTTGGTCATGCTGTAATACAAAATGATGTTAAATAAGGTGATGTTATATGAGGACTTACTGTATTATGTTTATTATATATTATTAATATTAGCAATCAATTTATCTCTATTATTATTATTTGAATATTGTGAAATATAAATACTACAATATATAATAAGCATAATACCATGAACTTTGCTTTATAAAATACAGAATTAGCTCGTACAGGAATACTTCACTTAGTTAGGCTTTACTCAGTGCTGACTGATTCACTATTACGCAGTTTGGAAAGATTTTGCACCAAAATGTTCCCACTAAAATAATACTGCCAAAATGAACAGTGATGATTGGTTGTTAATGATTTTTGCAGCGTTGATCCTCAAATGGATACAATCTCAGATGATGATGTGAAACTTGGACATGATTTAGGCTTTGACTCACTAGATGCTGCCAATTTCATGGAGTGTAATCAAACAGACTCTCAGCCTCTTGATGACAAATCTCTCAGCAGCATTGGAAGAAGAACAGGCTTATGAAGAAGAAAGTGAAACTGAAGAAAATGTGCAAACAGAAAAAAACTTCACATTGAATAATCTTGAATTATTCAATGCCATTGAAAAAGCATGTGAATTGATTGAAGATAATGATCCAAATGAAAAAAGGAGCCTTGAAACAAGGTGAAAATTATAAAATGATATTCTGTGTGCACAAAGAAAACAAGGGGAAAAAAATTGGTGCAAAAAATTTCAGCTGATTTTCTAGTTAAAAAATGGTTTTTCTCATTTTATAAATATTAAGCAATAGAAGTGTTCCATTATTTTTACTTTTCATCCTTTTATTATTTTTCATTAATTTTAGATAAATATGCAAATATTTTTGTTTTAACAAAATTTGATAAGAACGAATTACTTATTTTCTTATAGAAATAATGTTTCACTCAGTGCGGATTCATTTAATTCGGTACTTTACAGTAACCAATTAACAGTACTAAGTGAGATATTCCTGTATTATGTTATTTTTGGTATGAAAACAGGTCTATTGGAGGTGATATTTAGGTGGGAACTGACTGACTGACACAACAGAGGGACATTCAAATACTTAAATATTGTTTTCAATTTACCTATGTCATGGTGGAGTTTTCTCACCTCTTATGCCAAATTATGATTTATCTAACATATGCATCATTTTTCATAAGGTTTAAAAATTTCAGAGATTTTATAAAATGTTTTATAATAAATTTACAATTTATTATATCAGTCAGTTTATTACATAGAACTAGTTAATAAAATATAATTTTATTTATCATCATTTCTGTAAAAAATATATAAATTTCTATTAAAATGTTTTAAAAACTGATTTATTCCATGCAATTGCCATTTTTGCTGGAAATTTAGAATATTTATTTATTAAAATAAAATCATTTAATTATACTGAAAATATAAATATTTTTATTACCTTCCTGAAGTATCAGCTGGAACAGGATTAAAATCATGTAAAGGACCAGATTTACTTGAAGGTGAAATTGGCGTGGATGTTGTACCATTACATGTTAATAATGGGCTATTTAGAAACTGAAATATAATTAATTAGCATAATTTTAAAAATGATTTACAATTAATTCATTTCAACTAAAATTATTTATCACCTGAGATGGAGAGAAAGGTAGCTCTTTAATAGGTGTCTCCATTTCAGAAGTTGAAATAAATGTTGATGTAAAATTACTAGATACTGATGGAGTTGGAATTAAATTAGTGAATACCGATGTTGTATTAGCAATAGGCAAACTATTAGAAACCATTATTTGCTCAGATTCTGAAACAAATTGAGGTGTTGAAACTAGAAATGATTGAAAGTGAGGGAGTTCAGTTTCTTTAGAAACATCATTATTTTGCATAGTTTGATAATTAAAAGAAATAATATGCATATCTTCATTTTTAATGGATTCTGTTGATTTATTTTCCATTATTTGAGTAAATTCTAGTGATGATGTCAGAGAATTATCATGAAATTGAAGATGTTCAGTTTCATTAAAATTAGAACTTGGTTCAAAAGTTTCAAGATTCTAGAGAAAAAATTTAATCAGTGAATGTAATTAAAATAATTGAAATTTAATCTTTATTAAAAAAATACCTTTTTCTTCCTACTACGTCGAAGAATTGAAGGAGTTCTTTGTTTTGGCATCAAACATGATGAATGAGATGACATCATAGTATCTTCAATTTTATACATATTTTGTGGTTGTTGAACTGTATTATATTCTAATACAAATACATGAAATTATATATTAAAAATTATGATAATAAAATTTATTATGTGAAACTTTTTGCAGAGATATATATAAACCTTACCAGGTTGTTTTTTCTGAATACTTGTATATTTTACATTTGTTCCATCATCTGAGGAAGTTACAGGAATAGAAGGAAAACTACTTAAACTACTAACAAATGCTAGTGTTTCCAAATTTGACCTACCAATAATATCTTCAGGTTTCATATTTCTAGAAATTAATAAAATAGGCACCATTATCATATTAACAATAATGGTTTTTTTATTTTTTATTAAAAAATCATTATTGTTCACAAATAAATTGTTTATTTCTGTTTTAAAGGATATATATATATATATTAAGAAAAATTTGCAGTAATAAAAATTAGTTATAAATGAATGTGAACTTACTTAAATGGTGACAGTACAAGATTTAAATCATTTTCAACATTCACATTTCCATGCTGATTTTGTGAATATGAATTTGGCTGCCAATAATCTAAATTTGATGTGGGAGCTACAGATGTAGCTACAACATAAAGATCTATAAATAAAAGTATTATAGTGATATAAAATATTTTCAAATTTTAAATTTAAATTTACATATTTTTAACAACAGATTTTTCATACCATTATTTTTATATCTACAATCTGATTTTATTAGCTGTGATTCATGCTTTAATTGATCTTTATGATCCACAAAAATCTATAATATATATTTAAAATTAGATATATAAAATTTATTATTATTAAAATACAAGAAATAACTAACATTAAAATTATTTTAATATAATCAGAAAAATATCAATAGTGAACAATTAAAATAAAATTATTATATCCTGTAACTTTATTATGCATTATGTTACCACTTTGCATTGATAAATCTTCACTTAAAAATTTTGAAAGGATTTCTGATAACAGTACAGTTAAACAAAATAATTACTACTGTATTAGAAAATTTGTCATAGAAATTTGTTGAAGTCTGTGTTATAATAGAAATAATTCTAAGATATCTTTTATTAATTTTTGAAATTACTAAGGACTGTAAAAATATATTTATTTTAAATACAATCATTTATATCCCAAGCAATTATAATTATACTAAAATAAATTATTTATGTATATTTTGATATAATACATTATGTAAATTATATATTTATAACTCATTTAACTTATGATGCAACTTCTGGATCTGTCTTTAACTTACAATGCAACAATGCCAAAAATTTTCTTGATTCCGATGCTAATAAGAAATCCCAATTCTGATTCCAATTTTGATTCTTAACATTTGAATAATAAAATTTTTGACTACAGATAATATAGGTACACTATTCATTTTGTCTTATTTTCTCATTAATAATGGCACAGTTATAAGAGTTTAAGCAGACAAGAAGAAAAACTTGGTTAAAATTCTTAATAAATAAAGGTGCATCTCCCTTATTTGCTAAAGCTGTGATCAGCCTAATTAATAACACTTTCCTTCAGAGAGTATAGCAAATAAAAAGTTCTAAACAAGCATCATACATCAAATTATGACCTAATGATGAGCCAGTCCTCTTATGATTAAAAAAAAGCTAGTTAATTGCAAAGAGAACGTCGACTTCCATGTCGATCATCAAGCGTGGTATTGGTAGTTTTGTTTCTCTAATAAATAGAAATTTATATATTTTTAAATAAAACTAATTTATCAAATTTTATGTGTAGAAAACAGCAAAATCATATTATTTGGAAAGGGCCAATGTGTGGAAATCAGCAAAATCATATTATTTGGAAAGGGCCAAACTTTCCGTAAAATCATATTATTTATAAGGGGCCAAACTTTCCCAAATTATAATTAATTGGAACAAGATATCTGTAAAAAAAGTAAAGGTAAACTAAGAAGGAAATGTGGAAAATAAAAGCAAGTCGGACAAATTCGGACAATCCGTTCTTGAATTTTTAAAGCAAGTGGGACAAATTCGGACAATCCGTTCTTGAATTTTTGGCGGTCCCAGCAAGTCGGACAAATTCGGACAATCAATTCTTGAATTTTTGGGGGAAGAAGTAAGGATAAACTAAGAAGGAAATGTGGAACATGATAGAGCAGTTTATGATATCTGTAAAAAAAAAGTAAGGATAAAATCTGAAGGAAATGTGGAACATGATAGAGCAAGTCGAACAAATTGGACAATCCTGTTCTTGAATTTTTGGCGGTCCAAAAATCACAAATGTATTAATTGATTCAGATTAAATTGGAATTAAAGGGTTAATTAAAATTTATTAAAATATTAACGTAAAATCAAATTTTTGGTTAATACAACAGAAATATGATTTTAGCCATTTTTTCTCAATTTAAGCAAAAATAACAAAGTTATTGGGTTTTAATCTTTGTCTGGGCTGCCCAGTTGTTGGAGTGCAGAACAGAGGAGGCGTGTCTTGGCTAACCAGGTGGTGGGGCAAGGTTAATAAATAAAGCTGCATCTCCCTTAGTTGATAAAGCTATGATAGCCTAAACAATAACAGTTTCCTTCAGAGAGTATAGCAAATAAAAAGTTCTACACAAGCACCGTACATCAAACTATGACCTAATGATGAGCCAGTCCTCTTATGATTAAAACAAAAACTAGTTAATTGAAAAGAATTATTTAAATTCTTAATAAAAAAAGATACTTGTATATAAAATCATGTTTGCATTAAGAAATACAGTATATAAAGAAATCTTAGAACAAATTAAAATTTAGAAATTTCAGCAAGGAGGGAATTTCTATATAAAGAAATCTTAGAACAAATTAAAATTTAGAAATTTCAGAAAGGAGGGAATTTTAATTACAAAAGCAAACAGAATCTAAACTAGCTTGTCAAAACCTTAAAATAAAATTAAAGATGCAGGAGCACTTTTGGGCTGGACTGCTCCTATTCAGCTGCACAGTGAAAGTCCTCTGTGCAGCTGAATAGGGGCAGTCCAGCCCAAAAGCACTCCTGCATCTTTAATTTTATTTTAAGGTCTTGCAAGCTAGTTTACATTCTGTTTTATTTTAATTTGGGACCTAGTTGTCAATTTTGTTTAAAGCAAACAGTTAAATCATAAAAAGAGCAATACTTTCATGACTTTATAAAATTTTTGAAAATCCTTCAAATTATTCTAACAAAGCAAAACTAACCAAAACTGCATTTTTTGAACTGAAGTAAATTAACAATGAATCCAAATGATACTCAAGAATTTATTCATAATCAAAATCAATCTTCATGAGATTATTGTACAAAAAAATTAACATTTCTCCAGTTTCAGTATGCATTTTATTTCTGTAAAATGTAAATAAATTAGTAAGAATCATTTTGAAGGAATTGTAAATCTCAAAAAAAATCTCCTGATTCCGATGCCAATTTTTAAAAAATCAACTATTCTTCAGATTCTCGATTCTGATTAATCGTCCCACCACTAGTTGTAACTAGTCAATGCAGTTCATATGCATACCAATCGATATTCAATTGTCTGACATATTGATAATGTTATGTCTAATTTACTTTGGGGTTGTATTTGTTCAGTTTAAGTCAACAATATATTAAAATATAATGAATAATAAAATGAGAATCAACAAATATAAGATATTTACAACTTACAACCTGAATTCTTTGAACTGAAATAATAAGTTGAGGACAATATGTATTTTACAAAATTTGAAAGTGATGGTTGCTAATTTTGATAATTACATGATTTGTCACTAATTCTTAACGAATAAATATGTTATAATAAAAAACAGATAAATTTGATCTTAAATAGGTGTGTCTGAATGAAAAGATAATATGTGTTTCAGTTCAGTCATGAAAAGTCAGATTTAAAAATAATTGTCATAGCTTTGAAGACAATTATTCCATTGTTTAGAAAGGAAGTGGATTCCCTGTTCATAGAATTCCTTTAGCTAAGATTGAAATGATTTTATCACTGCATGCTTAACTTCATTGTCTGACCAAGAATACTTGACTTACAGTTCCTTCTTCAGCAGACCAAACAAGTTGAATACTGTATTTATATAGAAATAAATTGGGGCTGTACGCAGGATGTTTCAGTATTTCTTATTTGAACTTCTGAGTAATGATTTCATTTCAAATGATACATGTTGGTGAGCATTGTCATGCAGAAGCACTACTCTACTGCTAAACAATCTTGGCTGCTGATTTTTAAGTGTAAGATCTTGTAATAACTGTATTCTGACAGTTAATGGTTTGACCCTAATTTGAAAAAATGAATAAGCAATGGTCCTGCCATAATTGAAGAATATAGTTAATATCATTTTGCCTACTGAAGGCACTGTTTTGAATTTTTTGGGAGGTGGGAAGTAATTTACTATTTAAATATAATATTTGTCACATCCATCTGCACATTTTTAATAATATAAATTAAGAAAAAATAGACATTTTTAGGAATAAATATGATGGATCCAGCTGCCATCATAGGATACACTACAAGCACAAAAAGGACACAATGCAACCACAATATATATTATATGTTTTTGATTATATTTGTGCAGTTTCCAATACTTAAATACCTACAAAAATATGAATTTATGTATAATCATCCATATATATATCCATATATTTTTAACAAAAAATCAAAAGAATCAGTAAGATCTTTGTTAGGAATATATATGGTGGACCATACAATTGATGTGAAGGAAATGTGGTCTGATTAAGCCAGCAAATATTGGGAAAAATTTTCCAATTTTTGATTGCTCCACGCATTAGTTGATCTCTTTTTTTCAAAATTTAATTTGAAAAAATTTATCAGCTCATACACAAGTATTAGATACTTACTTATGAACTGAAGAATATTTATTTATTAATTTTTCCATTATCTGATAATATCAAGGAAGAAAAACACTCAGTTTTAGTTTCTTGATTTTACTACTTTTTAACAGTTCATTAATCACCAAAAAAAAGTTGTATAATCTTTTCTTTTTGAAATAATAACAATAAATTTTATTATTAAATAATAATTAATAATGTCATATAATTAATATATAGTAAAAAAAAATGGGTGAAAAATAAGTGAAAATAAAAGTTGCCTGTTTTGGTGATTGACCAGTCATATAGCTCAACCAGTTCGATACAACAGTATTAAAAATCCCAGCGGAATTTCGACACCCCTTTATCTTACCCCCTAATTAAAGGCTTCTGAGTTCATTGGCGAAGGTCCCATGAGAGGCAAAAGCCCCATTCTCAAGTTACGGGGCTCAAAATCATATTTCCTTACGATTTTCTGCAAAACTTTTATAGATGATCGGATATTTTAAATGATTTTAGACTTATCATTCCGAATCGAATGCAATCAATTTAAGTAAGCTATGACTTACTTTTACGAAGTTACGTAATTTTTTTCGCTTATGACGGTATATCTGTTCCGAAGCTTGGTAAAATTCTCAAATATTTAAATTTTTTATTATTTTGTATGCAAAACATCCTATTAATTATATTGCATTCGTTCATTTTTCCACACTGAATAATAAAAAATCAAATATAGAACTTTGAAGATCATTTTTGTCGGTCAGTCAAAAGGGTTAACTATGAACAGTATATATTCATTGTTAAACTTCAAGAGAAATGTGTATAAATGCCAAATTGTTAAAAGCATTATCCAAGTGGATTTTATTTTTCCTAATAAGATATTGTGCCAAGATATTTTGGATTTAAACTATTTCAGCTTTATTTTAATCAAATAACTGAATGCAGTAAGTACTCCACAAGTAAAAGCAGTTTTCTTTCAAACAAATGTCAAGTCCACACAGCACATGTTCATTTTTCATATTTCATTGGTTCACAGGCTGAATTGTTGAAACTTCATACTGTAAGTGTATATAATAATTAATTATAAAAATACTAAGAATTTTCACAAGTTAAATAAGTTATTTTTAACCATTGGAAAACTTTGGGCTATTCTATGCAGAGCAATGGGTCTGGTATTTTGTAAGTGTTGTTTGTGTTTTTCTTTGGAGATTCAAGTTCTGTGTGTGTCCACTGTATCATTTTAAAGGAGTAAGTCAGTATAGGTAGGCAAATGTGTTGATGGCTTTCACTGTGTTTTTTCCATTCAGATGTGTTTTGAGAATGTTATTTAATCTGTTGGTGTATAGTTTTGACAATGTTTGTTTAGTTTTCTTCTGTTCTGTGAGTCTGGCTTGCTGGAATCCCAAATACTTGTACACTTCACCCTCTTCCATGGATTCGATAGTGTCTCCATTTTCAAGAGTGAAGCCTCCTTTCTTTAGGACTTCCTTTTCTATGTGAAGTGTTTTGCATTTATCAAGGCCAAACTCCATGCATATGTCTTTTGAAAATGTGTAAATGATTTCTAACAGCTGTTGCAATTGTGTTTGTGTTGAAGGGTACAATTGAATGTCATCCATGTAAAAGAGATGTGAGTGTATTGTTCGGTTTTGTCTAATGTCGTAGCCACAGTTCGATGTGTTCAGTTTGTTGGAGAGTGGATTTCGGGTGAGGCAGAACGAAAGTGGGCTGAGGGAATCGCCCTGGAAAATACCACGTCTAATGTGTATGGGACTGTGGCTAGTGATGTATTTAGTTGACGTGAAGTGTTCTTCTCCAGTATTGCATTATGTTTTGTAGGAATGTAATGTATTTGGTGATGATTTTATATAGTTACAATGTCTGTATGAGCCATGAATGTGGTATGCTGTCGAATGCCTTTTGGTAATCTATGTAAGCTGTGTGTAAGTGTCTGTGTTGTCTGTGTACTTATTTTAGTATTGTTGTGTCGATGATCAGCACCCCACGCTCTTTGCACCCCATGTGACTTCTACGGCAGCCTTTCTGTTGTTCTGTGAGAATGTTGTTTTCTTCGATGTGTGCGTATATTTTGTTGGTGATACATGAGGTTAAAATTTTGTATAGTGTTGGTAAACATGTGATTGGTCTGTATTGTGATGGGTTTCTGATGTTTGTGCTCTTGGGTTTCATGAAAGTGATGCCATGTGTGAGAAAGGAAGGTGTGTCTTTTGGTTCATGAATGAGATGTGTGAGATGTTTGGCCAGTAAGTCATGAAGACAGGTAAAATGTTTGTACCAAAAATTCTGTATGCCATCTACACCAGTAGCTTTCCAGTTGGGAGTGTATCTAATTGTGTTTGTGAGTTCTTCAATAGTAATGGTGGCATAGGGCATTTCTGGTACGTCTAATGTGAGTGTTTCCTCTTCTGCGATCTAACTGGCTGTCTGGTTGTGTGTAACTGGGACTGCCCACAAGGCAGATCAGAAGCTAGTGTGTTATTGTTGTGTTGGTATTTCTCTGTTTTGTGTTTGTTTATGCTCTTTAATGTTTATGTTTCTGTAGAATGTCTTTTCGTTGTTTGTGAATTGTGTGTTGTCTAGTTTACATGCTAGACTGGTTTTGTATCGTTTCAGGCATTGTGACTTTGCTGCAAGTTTCTGTTTTAGAGTGTCTATGTATTCTTTAATGTGTGTGTTGTGGTTTTCATGGCATGTGTGTATTTTTAGTTTTCTAAAAATCTTTCTAATAGATTTCATGAGTTTTGCAAATCTGTTGTTTTTTGTGTATTGGGTAAGTCTATCTAGTTCTGTTCTTATTTTATTATTATTATTATTATTATTATTATTGTTATTATTATTGTTATTTTTATAACATCAAGAATTTGAAGATGTTTAGAAAAGAGAGGAAAGTATAATATTACATAACATCAAATGATGTTGCAATTGAATTGCGGTTTAATAAACAAGTACAGGCATTAAATACAGGTTCTCCTCACTTAATGACTTACCTGTTTAACGACTGCTCAAACTTACGACTTTTCTTTTTTTTAACAGAAAATTTGTTTTCGCCCATTTGCATCGCTTACGACTTCTCTTGCATATAATTTCTCGCACTCGTAGTTCCAAAAATCTGATGAAGAAAAATACTTTGTGCATAATTAAGATACAAATGTCTTTATAGCCGTGAGAACTTAAGTGAGTAACTTGTTCTCTGATTGTTTTAAATATATATAAACAAGTTACTCGCTTACCGACCAATTCGTTCTACGACCAAATCGTAGGAACGGAACTCAGTCGTTAAGTGAGGAATACCTGTAATAAACCAATAAAGTTATCTGATCACCTTCATATACAAAAAAATTAATAATAATAATAATAATAATTGCATTCTTGAAGAAGGAAGGAAAAGATCAGTTAGTCAGTCGGTCTTAAAAATTTCACCTGTGTGGTTGTAGAATGTCGGCCTTTGTGAAGTGTCGGGATCTTAATCTTTGGCAAAAGTTACGATAATCAGCATTTAAGGAGAGAAGCAAATCACTTCTCTACTTGCTACACTTTGATAAATATTGGAATGCGTGGAGGTTTTATGTTGATAGATTAAAGACTGTGAAAAGTATAAAGAAATTCAAATCAGAATCACCATTTCCAGTTTTACAAATCATCATTGACAGAAAAACAAAAAAGTATCTATCCTCCAGATATGATATTGTAAAAAAAATTAAAAAATCTCTCTCAATAAAAGATCTATGGTTCAATTAAACCATTGTTGCTGTCATTCACTGTGTCAAAAGATCTCGCTCTCCCATTCGAACTTACGTGCAACCGCCATATACAGCTGTGTTAGGCCTAAATGACTGTACAGCTCATCCCAGCAGATCCACACTTATGACTAGTCATATTTATGATGGTAATCAGCTGCCCCAAGGAAAAACGCAGCATCTGCATTTTGTAAACAAAGTGATATTTTTCCATATTTATAGATACTGTGTTGTTCTCTTTCTAATCCAATAGTCAACATGGAGAAAATCTAATAAAAAGACCTACAAATTGGGATTTGTTAAACATAATATCTGCAATTTTCCTAAAATTACCAAGGAAAAACAAAGTATCCAACATAAACAATCCGAAAAACCACGCAGAACACAGCATCTGCAATGGACGAATTAGAAATGCACTTTCAAAACACGTGACTTGCAGATACTGTATTTTTTATCTTGGTAAGATAATATTCTGCACAATGTTGCGTACAGATATTTATTTTTATGTAAACAAAATCAGTTTCATTTTCATGTTTTCAGAAATTTTGGTTTGGATTTTAGTTGTTAACTTGTTTAGTTTAGTTGTAAGAATTCAAAGAATGACTTCCAGAGGGAAAACTACTGATTAAAGTGATGTTGGAAAAAAGCATGGTAACATCATTATTTTTAATTAATTGTTTTGATGTGACTGGTTTCTTAGGCTAAATGTCAATGTTTCTTAGCACCATTCTTACAATATTAAATGACAGTAGGTTTGAAAGTAATTATTAAAAATTAATTTAGGATAAATTTACTATTTGCATAAAATAAGGATTTTACAAGAAAAGCTAGCTGAAAGTGATAAAATACAGAGAAATAAGCCATCAAGAAGCCAGATTGTTGAAAAATTGAAACGCATTTTTGAGGCCAATGGAGCAGCTTCACCTGGTCTTGGTCCATCTATATTTGCAAGTCATGATGAAGTTTCATCTATAACTGAGTCCGCTGAGAGTATTGATATAGTCACTAACGAAGAATTGCTCATTGAGGACTTTACTACAAGCGAACAACAAGAAGCTGAGATTCGTGAAAATTCCAATGGCCCACACCTTACCAAGAAACAGAGAGACTTAGTGAGTCCGAAAGAATAAGGAAAAGAATGAAAGACCATGCTTTTAAGACAGATTGGAGCTCAGAAACCTGTAACCGAAATTGTGTGACTATTTCCAGACAAACTATTGACAGAAAAAATATACACAAAGCTTTCTGGAAAATTGACAAGTACAAGATCAGTGAGTAAAGGCTTTTTGATAATGTTATCATAAAAGTCATTGGAAGAAGAATTGCCCAGGAAAGTACAGATGATAATTCAAGGCCATTTGCTCCAAGATACAATAAAAAAATTAAATATTTGAGAATTCTGCCAAGCTTCAGAATGGGTATATTGTCGATATATGAAAAAAATTACATAACTTCATAAAGGTAACTCGTAGCTTATTTAAATTGATTGCATTCTATTCAGAATGATAAGATATATCTAAAATCGTTTAAAATATCTGATTATCTATAAAAGTTTTGCAGAAAATTTGTAAAGAAACATGATTTCGAGCACCAACTTTGGAGTCCCATAACTTGAGAACGGGGCTTTTGCCCTTCATGGGATCTTCACCAATGAACTCAGGAGCCTTTAATTAGGGGATAAGAAAAGGGGGGTTCGAAATTCCCCTGGGATTTTTAATACTGTCTGTACCCCAGCAAGATTTGCAAGGTGCATGTTGATTCACTTGTTAACGTAGGTAATTTTCGGAAAGTTGTCGAATAGCCAAAAACATTTTCTAAATGTCGGCTGGATGGCCGCGTGGTAAAGCTTTGGCTTACCACCCTGGAGGATCCGGGTTCAGATCCGGGTCCCACACCTCCAATTTTTCAGGAGGGGTCCGGGCCCGGCCTGTTGAACCCCATCCTTCAACCATCCGGTTGACCCCATCACGGGTGTTGGCCAGCCTGTGATGGGCTCTACAAGTGGCCGCCGCCAGATATAGAATATCCCATGAGGATATGGCGGCGTAATAAAACTAACCTAACCTAACCATTTTCTAAATAAATTAGTTTTTAATCTCCTACATTTGTGCTTCAATTGATTTCAAGAATTTTCAAAAAAAATAGAGGAAGAAGAAAAAAGATCGTTTGCCGTTCGTGTTGTTTCGTGCTGATCACGTGTTGGTTGTGGAGAATTTTGTGAACTTCTGAAATATTTAGCGAAATGGTCTAGTAACTGTTTATTGAAATGACGTGTATTTATTTCGCTGCCTGAAATTAATGTTTGAATGTAAATATAACGAGACTTTCGACGTGGTCATTGTGAAAAGCACAACTCGCATACCACGTGGTACTTCCCCAATCCTGTTGTGAAAAACATATTTGCTGGTGAATTTATGCAAGTATTTTTTCGTTTTTTGGGGGGGAGGAGAGGGTGTTGGCGATCAAAATTTTTATTTGGCTACTAGATTTTTGAAATTATTTCAAGCACTGTATATATATATATAACATGAGTGGCAGTGATTCAAGTTCTTCGAACTCTTCTGTGGCTCAATGCAGAGTTGGAGGAAAGCAATGAAAGTATGAGGTTTCTATGGAAAAAAGAAACTGTTTGTCAAATAATATGAAGAAGGTTTTTCTGTAAAGGAGGTGGTGTCAAAATCAGGTAAATGGAATATGGGGAAAAGCATAATTAGAATGTACAGAAGAGATAATTTTGAGGTACTAAACAATGGACCACGAGGGAAAGTCAAAACTACTTAATCTTGACGTCCTTCGCCTAATAGAAGCAGCAGTTGAGAAAGAACCTGGAATTACTCATGAAAATCAGAGAGAATCTTCTTGAATACGACATTGAGTTAAGTGTGTCTTCCATTAGAAATGCATTACATAATTTAAAAATTATGCTTAGAAAAAGCATCAGTAGAAGTAGACAGAATGAATAGCAAATCAACTATTCTGCTCAGAAGGAAATATGCAGTGAGCTTCAACCAGTCCCTGTATACCTGGAAAAACTCGTTTTTATAGATGAAAGTGGATTTAATCTCCACATCAGATGATTTCAAGCTTGCTTGAAGACTGGTACTTTGGCAATGATTACCGTTCCAACTGTCAGAGGATGTAATATCTCACTTATTGCACTGAATAATCAAGGAATTGTTCATTCAAAAATTATATCTTCCAGCACCACAACTACAGAACTCTTCTATGAGTTTTTTAGGGAACTCTAAACGAAACTCCAAGACTCAGTAGATGTATTGATCATGGACAATACTTGGATTCACCAGTCACATGCATTAAATTTTTGCCACCTTATTCTCCAGTGTTCAACCCAGTTGAGAAGCCTTTTTCTAAAATTAAAATTAAAGCTAGGGAAATACTAAGCCATTGGGAGGAACATCAATTACTGGAAGTCATCACACACAGTTTATATCTAGTATTACTTCCTAGGATTGCACCAATTACGTTATGGACATGTTTCTTTTGTTACCAGCTGCAGCTACTAGCCAATCACTGCACTAAATTTAATGTATATAATAATATATATTTTTCTCATTAAAATTTGGTATTAATTTGAAAATAAATTTATTTTCATATATCAATATTATACTCGTTTATTCACTACTCTTTCCTCCATTTTGTTAAAGTGTTTGTAGCTGAAAGTTCGAATGTATGTGCAAAAGGCTTAAATAAATTTGCAAAAGGATTAAATATATTTGCACAAAGTTTAAATAAATTTGCACACAGTTTAAATATATTTGCAAAAAGTTTAAATAAAATTTGCAAATGCTATATATAACAAGTATTATTTCACTTTAACATGCTTAGAGAATTTTGGTAAACTGTATATACAAAATTACATGATATTTTTGAGCTATTGTAGGGAAAATTCAATTATTATGTTAGATGTAATTTTTCATTCTTTTTTGTGAATTCCAATTATTGATTTGCTATCCATTATGCAAAAAAATATTAGAGAATCCCTTTAGTTTGTCATCTTTTTAACTGAAAGGAGCACAAAGTTCAAAGGGAGCTTCAAAAATATGTAATTCAATATTTTGCAATGATCTATTGTGCAAAAACAAATAAACCAGATTACTGATTTTTTAAAGTTCAGAAGTTGAAGATATTCTGCAACTGAGTGTTGTTATTTGAGTGTGATTAGTAGCAGTTAAGAGAAAAAGATTTAAATAAATATATGTTAAAATATGAAACTCTTGAAAACTGTTTGACTTTTAATCGTAATATTCAAATACAAGCTCATTTAGCAGTGAAACTATTAAAAACTTTAATATAATAAAAACGTTTTCGGTATCCGAGATACCATCATCAGTTGTACAAAAATAGAACACACAGAACTACATTTTATTATTATAGTAATTTTAATTTTGATGTTAATATTTAAATAATTTTTGTTCTATTTTAAATAAATGTAGTTCTATGTGTTCCATTTTTGTACAACTGATGATGGTATCTTGGATACCGAAAATGTTTTTGTTATTAAAGTTTTTAATAGTTTCATTGCTAAATGTGCTTGTATTTGAATATTATGATTAAAATATGTTATCTAACTTAAATATATTACAGTTTGTAAAACATTTGTTTGATTATTTTTTATTTTCTGAGATTCTTGTATCATCTCATTTGATATATACACTATTCTTTGCAGCAGCTTTACTACTTATACAAGAGATCCGTTTAAATTATTTTTTAATTTATTTTTAATATCAAAAAATCCTTCTTTATATATACAAATACACATTAAAACATGGTAATTTAACAGAAATATGCATTTCGGCTATCTTAGCCCTCTTCAGTTTCATTGTTTGTTACCATGCTCTTTTACTAGACACATTAAAAATTTTTTTACATAAAATTAGCATATCAATATTCTAAAAATTACAGAAGTTGGTGACAGATTTTTGAAATCTGTCACCAACTTCTGTAATTTTTAATGTTGTGCATGTTGTAGTCCATTTTCATTTCTATATTATATGTGTTTTCGATTAACTGCCCAAATCTCCCCAAACGGATGATGATATCTTATCGAGGTTTGACTGTATTATTAAAATATATTTATTTTTGGCATATTTTTCCTTCATTTTTGGCATTATTTTTCCTTCATTTTTGGCATTATTTTTCCTTAATTAAAATAATTATTTTAATTTTTTTATAAAGTTTCAAATTTTTATAAAAAAAATCCCAACACACAAAAATTGTCCCCTCTCATACATAAACAGCTATAATATTCTTTACTTTGCTCTAATTGTCCTTAAGGTGTTTTATGGACACACTACACCCATTACCACATGCAGTGCAGTAAAGTAGGCTTGGCTACAATTTCCCAGGAAATGACTGGCTGCCAGTAACACAATAAATGTACTGTGACCCTTTAAAATAGCCTGATGGTGTTTACATTTGGATTTTCTCATTTTTTGAGTAGATTGGTAAAAATAAAAATGAACAATTAGGAAACATTATTGTTAATTTTAATAGCATTAACCAACATTTTTATATTATCAACAATATTTTTTCAGTTTTAAGAATTTGAGCTCTTCATACAAAAAATTCACTTTTCACTTAAAATTGCAAAAATAAATTCTCATCCCAAAACTGGAATAAGATTAATATAATATAATAGAATAGAAAATCGATAAGATTGGATGAAAAATAATCCAAATTCTATTAATAGAATCTATTCAAACCATTTCTGTAAAAATGTAATATAAAAGAAAATTAGAAACTATCATTGGAGGTGCATATTTTCAACCAATAATCACAAAAAAATAACTGATCCACAATAACTGCACTAATTAAATCAGGATTTAATTTTTAATCCTTTTTTTATTGCTTTTTTTATTCTACTTCCATGAAATGTCTATGTGGTAATAGATCTCAATGGGTTAAAGATAGATTAATTCAAAATATTTGAAAATCATTTTATGTTGTTAAATAGAAAAGTATGATGATGATTCTAAAAATCAGAATTTTAATTTATATAAGTATTTCTCGGTTTATAAGTTAACCTTAATGAATTTCCTAATTTGAAGTTTTTTCAAATATGAAGTATCAAAAAAATTAAAAATAATTGCAATAAATAAATGATATACATTTATTAATAGATGCTACAAACTGTAATTGTTGCTTTACAATATAATACTGAGTTTGTAGCAGAAACACTACAAACTTTACACTAAAAATAGTTATATAATTAGTTATAAATAAATAAGTCCATAAGTTGTATGGTAAAGCAAGATGGAGTATCTAGATCAGGGCTGTCCAAAAGGTGGCCCACCAAGCCATTTTGTATGATCTATGAGGCTTTCACAATTTGTGATATAATATTGCTGTTTAATGTTTTTTCCACTTTTTTAATTACCTTTTTTAAGAGATTAATAAAAAGAATCCTAAAATTGAATTATATGAACTCAATTAATTAATTATTCTTAATTATTAGTAATTAACGATCAACAAGCTATCAATGACATCACATTTTTATAAGACTTTCAATCACGCCAATTTTAGTTTTAGCTATTTCAATTTAAAGTTTTGAATTGTAACTGTATTTTAGTTATTTTTGATTTTTAATTTCTGTGATTGTATGATCATTGTGAGATTCTGTTTTAATTTTATTTTTAATTTACCATGAGTTTGTTGCATTTGTGAATTGAGTGAGAAAAAATGTAAAATAGAAAATGAAAATCGAGTATATTAGTAGGGATTGCAAAATGACTTTTTCGTAACAAATCACATGGGTAAACTGCTTGGTTTAACGAACCTTTTCCTAACTTTTGTGATTTTGGTTAGAAAGTAATATCAATGTTTAATAGTACTTATTTGTGCATTTTCTAACATGAAGATAGTTAAGAATCAATTTGGAACCTGTCTTGGAGATTCTTCTCTTTTACATATTCCACATTTAATTCTTGAGCATGTTCCAGAAAGGAATTAACTCAAATTTAAGAACTACTATTGTATAGAAAAACTCAAAACTGTTAAATCACACTTTGGTACATTTGGACAAAATAAAGTAATTCAAAATGATTTAATTACTACTCACTAATCATTTCAAGATATTTATGCTTAATTTTGTGATTTAAATGTTGTAATACTGATACAAATATATATTATATAATTTATAAAATTTATATTGTAACACTATCTGTTATATATATAATTTTTAAAGAACCTTTGTCAACCCTTTAATATTATTTAGTGTATAATTTATAATCACAGTACTCTATACACATACCATATGTTTTAAATTTATGGCATTGTTATAATCATATTTTTATGGAAATTCTATATTTAAATGCTTAATTTAAAAGTTATTTTGTAATAAATATTTGTTCTAAACTAACTAACTTTATTCTTATTTGAATATATTTTGTATGCTGATTATTATTGTTTAGATCAGCAATTCTCAACAAGTGGTACATGTATGACTGGTGGTATGTGAGATATGACTAGTTATGACTATTTTGACATGTATAGTCTTGACTTCCTATTTGTATATATAAGGCATATTTTTGTTGGAGGTACTGAAATTTTTGAATTTTGATTTTGGTAAACATATTTATGAAAAGATTGAGAATGCTGGTTTAGATGATATAAAAGTTTAAGAATAAAGATTTTCTGTCATTTCTGTAATTTACTTGTTATTTTGGGATAAATTTTGAACATAGAATTTGGAATGATGTAAATTATTTTACAACTTTCATGCTTTATAGCTTAAATTTTTGTTATCTTGGCTGTTCTATCTTTTTAAATTAATGTTCCATGTAACTAATTTCATTCAACTGTATTTCTACATCATAAGCATCTTTTTTTGGGAGAGTGCTGCTTTACATATTCATTAGCCAAATCTTGATGATGCTTCATTGTTCTTTTCAATATTTCTTGAAGTGTTTTGTGTTTTTTATTAAGCATTGAAGCTTGATACATTGTAGTTCATTTCTTAGATGATATCCTATCTCTATCATTACATGATTTATTAAATATGGTATTTCTTCTATTATATATTAATTTGTTTTTAGTAAATGTAGAGTTCTGAATAAGCTTGACCTGATAGTTTTTAGTAAAGCATAAAAATGGTATAGAAAAAATAGAATTACACAGTTCAGTATATGGAATAATTAAGAATGTACAATATCGAAAATGGGAGAGAAATTTTGTATAATAGAATTAGCCTGTAAAATAAATAACTTAAAATAATAGCATTTAAGAAGGAACAGTTCTTATATAATAAAGAATTTTTTGCTTAAATGCTATTGTTTTCAGTTATCTGGAAAGAAAAAGGAAAAGATATAGATACAATTGATGTACCCTATAAGATTTAATGCATAATTTTAGATATAGCAATGCTTATAATTTTAGTATCTCTGAGTTTGTGTATCTATGACATTTTAATAAATTAATTTGTAAAAATGACAATAAATAGAGCCAGTAATAACTATCCATGTATTAGAAATATTTTCAATTTTATAGAGCATAAATGAATCAAATACGTATAGATATTATCAGATTTGTTTTTATAATAATCAGTTTTTTTTAAAACCTCAATTTTTTTAATACTAAGGGGATAGAATAACTGAAAATGTTTAATAATAATAATAATAATATGTATAAGTTTGTCAATTAATTTACATATCAGAGCTAATGTAGCTATATTTTCAGTTTTAATATATATTTTAATAGTTTTTTATTTTGTCATTTGTAAAAATAGAAAAGAAAAATATATTTTTATATTATGCTTTTGATATGGCTGTGTTAAAATGTTTTCAATATAAAAAATTTTCCAAACTTTTAAATTTAATTATTAACTATTGCATAAAAAATATTAGTTAATAAAATATAAGCCTAATAACATACAATGTTCAAATGATTTTATATTGTTGAAAAAAATGTCATGTTAAAATTTCTTCAACAAAATATGTTTTAATACTTACAGTTTAAAATATTAGAGTATTAGGAATATTAGAGTATTATTAATTAAAAGTATTATTAAGATTAGTATTAGGATTTAGAAATATTAGAGTATTTATATTAGAGTATTAGGAAGAATGCAAAAAATTAATTTTATTTAAACAAAGCAGTAATCATAATGTCAATAGCAGTAAATTCATTTATTAATTATATAATGATCATTGAGATGGTGGTAATTAGTTGTCTGATTGATATTTCTTCTAGGACAGCAATGAGATTCATTTCAGAGTTAAAATGACTACACAAATGGGCAAACTGAAAAAATCATATAGTGAAAGAGTAGTAAGTATATTATATTTTGACATTATCTTCGATTAAATTTAAAATTATAATTAAAATTATTTAATAGGGTGTTCCAGTTACATCACTTCGTTTTCTTTTTGATGGAAGGAGAATAAATGACGACGAAACTCCAAAACAGGTATTAACTTATTTTTAAACTTTTATTAGCTAATGTAGTAAAAGACTGATTTAATTGCAAGAATTCTCTTTAGAAACAAAAATAATTTTTCAGTTTTATTTTTTAGCTGAAATTTGTTATTAAATACAATTTGGTTTTGTTTAGAGTACAGGTAGATCTCAATTTTATGAGTTAATTCATTCCTGGAGTGTGCTTGTAAAAGACAAACTTGAAAACCAAAAATCAGTTTGACCACAATAAAATCAATATTTTATGATGAAACAATGATTTATTTATCTAAAGAAATGAGAACATAGTCTTTAAAATCAAGCAAATTATTATAATAAATTATTTGTCATGTAAATGTTAAATAATTTTTATTGACAGATAAGTAGATAAGGTTTATACAGTGGTGCCTCACAATTCAACACTAATCCATCGTCGAAGTAATGTCGAATTGCGAGTCAATATTTCCGTATAAGACTATGTAAAATAGATTAATTCATTATTGGTCCCCATCCCAGTCCCCTAACGGGTGAGGTGAGAGAGAAATACTATATTATTTATTTTATTATATGTGTTTTACTATTGTCTAACACACTAAATTACAAAATACATTATTTTATACACAACACACAATTTATTAACCCCTTGATGTTGGAATGAAATCTTCTAACAGACACCTTAGCACCCATAATCTTCTCTCTCTGTTGCAAAACGTGGCCACTGTTGTCCTATGAATGTTTTATTCGAGTTACATTTTAATTGTTCTACCTTTCTGCACTTTATCTACAATTTTTTTCTTCATATCTTTGCTCAATCGAATGTTCTTTTTTTTGGAATTATTCCTCTGGTCAGTTCTCTTTGAACCCATTCTTAAGTTTCACTCAAAAAAAATAATAATAATTATAAATTTTTTACTTTCTGAAAAATGTAGAATTGAAAATTAACACAAACAACATGGGCAAACACCAAAGTAGCCCAAAAAGAATTGACAAATAGCAAATGCTATCACACAATTCCATGCACGCACATGCATCAACCTGCGAAATTCAAGTGTTGAATTGTGAGACCGTCGAATTGCAAGGCACCACTGTATACAGATGAATTACTACTTTGGCACAATCTCGATGCACGTGCATGCGCAAACCCGCGAAACTCAAATGTCGAATTGCGGGATATCAAATTGCGAGGCACCACTGTATTATATTATGTATATACCTTAGTGCTGTTTATACAATATTGTATTACTGCTTTATTGTAGTAGTAGTAGTAAAACAGGGAGGTTTGGCACAATCTAGAAATGGAAATTATTCATATAATATGCCAATAAAACCAGAAGGCATGATAACCAAATTTATTGATTTTTCACTATATAGCAGTAAATCATTCCTGTTTTTCAGACTCATAATTCTCCTGATATTTGTCACTTTATTGGTGCTTAATTTTGAATAGCATAATAAAACTTTATTATAGAAAATATGATTTCATTATTTATTGATAAACAATGCTTATCAGTCTGTTTTTAATTTTATGGGGCATTTTTCTAAAAATGAAAGTTTATTATTTTAATTATTTTTGAAAATTATAAATAATAGGAGGATTGAAAATAGAATTCATTCTTCTGTACCATGAGAGATTGTATTCTAGAAAAAATAAAAAGCCATTATTAAGAATGAATAAGTAGTTTGAGTTTAATTTTTAAAATAAAATTTATGAAATGTTTATTATTCAAAAAATAATATTTTATGCTAAAAAAAGAATATAATCAGAATATATTATTAAAAAATAAAAAAGGAAAATCAGAAGTAATTTTTTTTATCAAAACATTAGGCAACTATAGTTAAACAGTTATGATTAACTAATAAATAGATAGCTATAGCGATGATAGATACCTATAGCTATTTTAAAATAAATTATCAGAGAAATTAATATAGCTAATTGCTACTTGACTGAAAACAATCCTTGTATATTTTCATTGATTGAGCAACCAAGCAAATTGAGTGATTATTTGATTTGATTACTACTTGTGCAGATGGTTAGCTGATTATGCCGAATTTTTGCAAAACATGAATAGAAGATTCAAAATTTAAATTCAATTAGTTGCAAAAAAAAATTTCTTAATAGACAATTTATTTTTTTGCAGAAATATCAGTTGGTCTTCTCCCTCTTATCTGGTCTCTCTCTAACTGGCTATATTTTTGTTGAGCTATGAGTAGAGAGAAAAATGAATAAATCATTCAGAAAGGAAAAAGCAGTTAAATCTGTTATATATTAAATGGAAAAATAATTCATCTGAAATAATTCTTATGAAAAATAGCATAATTTTGTTTCCAAAAACAAATTTAAATCAAAAAGACAAATGAAGGTTACTGATTTAATAAACCTTCATATGGACCGTTTATTTTGAAAGTGGTGCAAGTCCATTTTCTGTTGTTTCGAGAAAATGTCAAAATAAACGGTCCATATAAATCATATATTCTATAAAATAAATATTAAAATGAAATTTTGAAATCACATGCTTCTTAAGTTATGAACATTCCTAAATATGAGTGTAAAATTTTATTTTCAAATTTCACAAAATTCAAAAACTTCAATAATTTTAAACAATGTAGGTAAAATTTTCTAGCAACCAATAAAGTATACAGTGGGTGATTGGATAACGAACATCATCCGTTCAAAGACTATGTTCGCTACCCCAATTGTTTGTTAACTGATCATCGATTTACCATAGACTTTTATGAGAATTTGATTAATTTGTTCTGGAGAACCAAAATATAAGTAAATAAATTATATAATTTTTTACTATGTTTATTTATATGTAATAACAATAATATATACATACTCAATCTTGCATTTTCATCTATCATGTTTTATTTCTGTTTGTGGGGTGTTAAAGAATCTGTACAATGTTAATTGCTTTTCTCTTTTTTCATGATTTTTTGGAAGTGATTAATAGCATTATCGTCATAGAGATCCCCAAGCATATTGACTTCAACCTGTTTTGGGTTCCATTCTAAGATCAAAAAATTGTAAAAACTTTCACTTACCTCCTTTAAAAATCTTCGATTTGTTTTAAATTGTCACCAAGTTCATTTTAATCAGGAAAAACTACTTTCTCCCATCCTTACCCATAAGTCCATGAATACATAAGGCCTAAGCCTGTCATTCTATCAGTTTGCAGATCCTACAGTTTGTTTTGTGAGGCGTTCGCAGTCTGAACTGTTCATTAAGTGATCACCATTGTAAAATTATAATCAGTGAGCATATTACAGTAGTATTTCAAGATGACGGGAATTAATAAAACTCTCACCAAAAAAACTCCCCCAAAAAAATCCTCACTTTATAATCTGAATCTTTTGTTCTCAAAGCTGTCATATAAGATACTTCTACTTAGTCCAGTTGTGAAATGTATTGCAAAACACAGTGTTTAAAGTTATTTCAGTATTTTAAGGGGCCAAATAACTACAGTATCTGGATCAGAACAAAACTTACAAATTATGTTCGTAACTCAAGGAGTGTGTGTATTAAATACACAGTGTTAATAATAAAATCTTGTATAATAATTAAACAAGGTAAATGGTTTTGAGTAACAAATTTTATTTGCAGTTTTTATATTTTATTAAATTTTATGATAGCATCTTACAAAATGCATTTTTTTTCTACAATATATTTCTGATATTGCATAAGGAAGTTACAGGAACTCCCAACTTAAGCAAATTTAAAAAAAAATCAAATTTAAAATAAAATGATAAATGATTTTTAAAATATTTTAAAAATCATTATAATTTTTACATTGAACAGTTGTTATTATACAAGTGTAATGATGGCAGATGTTTATTATATGGCATTAGTTTCCAGTAATATTGAATAATATTATTGTATATTGTAATAACCACTATATGATGTAAATTGTACACATACATCATACTATAATAATTAAATATTTAGCATTAGTTTCCAGTAATATTGAATAATATTATTGTATAATAACCACTATATGATGTAAATTGTACACATACATCATACTATAATAATTAAATATTCTACATTGTTCCTAGGGTATATAATGATTTTAATTTTACTATGATAATTTACATAATGTTGCCAGTAATATAAGTATGTAAATCAGGGAGTTCCTGTATTTATTCATATTTCTTTGTAATTTTGAAAATGTAAGTAATGTTTTTGTTTTTATTCTACAAAATGCATATTGTAGAGTTTGGAAAATATTATGCAGTTTATTATAAAAGAATTTTAAAATTAGAAATCAGGCTTCAAAAATTAATTTTCAGGAAAAAATATTATATATAAAGTTATTTGATTTGAATATTGCTTTATTCTATTCAATTGTGCTAATCTTCAAGAAATTCATCAAATAATCCATAAATGAGAACACAACTAAATTATACAATAGCTTCCTAATGATGATTGAAAATTTTATGTTTCAGGTTTAATATATACCGTATATACTCGAATATAAGCCGACCCCCCCCGACTTCACAGTTTGAAAATCGGTAAAAATGCATAACCCATGTATAAGCCTCCCCGACTTTAGCGCTTAAAATTTGATAAAAATTTGAAATTGATAAATTACGTGATCTTTAATATATCTGTAACTAAAAATCAATGGCATTTGCCAAAATAAATATTTTATTAAAACTTTAAATATATACATATAAAATAAATTATTATAATACCAATATATCAATTTAAAAGGTAAAATTTTACTTTATTTGAAGCGATCGAGCGCATCACGTTGCTGACTCCAACCTGCATTTGTATAAGTGCACCAGATAGGCGATGCCCCGCTGCCTGATGCACCGCGATGCAGAAATTCTCAATGATGATACAGCTAAAGTCATCCAACACAGCATGCCTATATAAGATTCTTGGATTATTGTTGAGAATTTCTACGTCGCAACACATCAGGCAGTGCGGCATTGCCTATCTGATGCACTATATAAATCCAGGTTGGATTCAGTAATGCTACGTGCTCAATCGCAACAGTTAAGTAAAATTTTATTTTACTACGAAGCGAGATTGATGTCTGTGTATGACATTATTGTTAGGATGACGTAGCTTCAGAAAATAAACGAAACTTCGAATGGTCTCTTGGGAGCCATGTGAACGTAGATGTATTCTAATGGAATTTTTACTGTGATAATATGAACTTTTTTTAGAAAAGAAAACAGTTTTTCAAAACAACAAAAAAAGAACTATTTTTATGTATATTATAAAAATTTATTACTATTCGTTAATTTGATATTTCTGAAGCTACGTCATCCTAACGATACTGTCATACACAAACATCAATCTCGCTTCTGAGTAAAATAAAATTTTTCTTTACCTGTTGTGATCAACCTGCCGGTGAATCCAACCTGGATTTATATAGTGCATCAGATAGGCAACGCTGCACTGCCTAATGCATCGCAACACAGAAATTCTCAACAATAATCCAAGAATCTTATGTAGGCGTGCTGCGTTGTATGAGTTTAGCTGGATTATTGTTGAGAATTTTTGTGTCACGATACATCAGGCAGAACAGCGTCACCTATCTGATGCACTTATACAAACGCAGGTTGGAGTCAGCAACGTGATGTGCTCGATCGCTTCAGGTAAAGTAAAATTTTACCTTTTAAATTGGTATATTGGTGTTTGTATTATTATAATTTATTTTATATGTATATATTTAAAGTTTTAATAAAATATTTATTTTGGCAAATGGCATTAATATATCGGTACCTAAAAATCAAAGATCACATAATTTATCGATTTTAAATTTTTATTGAATTTTAAGCGCTAAAGTTGGAAGATAGGCTTATACACAGGTTATGCATTTTTACCGATTTTCAAACTGTGAAGTCGGGGGGGTCGGCTTATACACGGATCAGCCTTTATTCGAGTACATACGATATATCATTTTATAGTTCAATACTTTATAGTAACATTGTGATATAAAATAATTAAACTACCATAGTATGTTTTTTCCCCACACTGACATGAGGAGCAAGAAAATCACTAGTAAATAAAACATTCATATTTATTCTTTCTTTTCAAATAAAGATATGCAGAATAAGTACAGTCAGGAAATTAAAACAGGGTTGCCACTCAAACAGAATACTAAAATTCCTTGACTTTTCCAGGTTTTCCAGGTTATTTTACAAAAAATTCCAGTCTTTTTCCACATTAACATATTAGATAAATATTAATTCACAAAATAGTTAAAACTAAGGAATAAGTAAGGAGACAAGTTCAACATTAGTCATTTAAAACAGGCCTGCTCAACCTGTTGCAGGCCTGTTTGCCTGTTGCAGTCTTCTATGAGCATGTGAGATGATTTATATATTAACAAGTGTCTTTTTTATAATGAAAATAAAACTTTTTTCTACAGTTTAGTATTGATTTTTAAGAAACTTTTATGTAATTTGACGCCTCCTTATCAAAATTATGTATATAAAAAAACATAAAAATAACACATTAAATAAAACAATATTTGTTTTATCTAGTGTGGGGGCTAAAAAAAACTGAAAAGTCTCCAGGCAGCCCACAGAACAATTTGGATTGGCTGGGGCTAATTTAAAACGTGCACAAATAATTAATTTAATCTTTAATACAACAGAATATTCGATTCGGATTATTTAATCATTAGGCGGCAACATTTTAGTTTGCAATGTGATGCATTTAATGCCAACAGTTATGTTAAGTTCTTGCCTAAACAGTGAGATTAATTATGAAAAAATTGAGAAAAGATTTTCAGTTAAATTATTATTTACAATCACGTATTGGATATAAGCTGTTATTTCAGGTTCTGTTAGGATTATCAACGAGACGCACCTAACTCAGAGATAAACCAGATTCTTGCCAAGTCGAAGTCTACGGCTTCTCTTGTTAGCGTATTAACACTTCCTAATCTTAGGTACAGCAAGCGAGGAATAGCGAATGAATTTGTTCACTTAATGTAAACATCGTAAAGAACGCCACCCAATGCATTCATTCGTCTTCAAAAAGTTCCCTCACTAGGCAGTATATCAAAGCAAGTTCGAAAGTGTTCGATCAAATGACTGTTGATAGTACATACAGATATATATTGATTATACGGATATATATTATTAATATGATTTGTCATTTTTAATAGATACTGCGTGACCATGGAAATTAAATCTTCATCTAATAACATACTTGGAGAAAAATAATCTTTAACCACAGCAGTTATCGAATCAAATTATTTAAAGTACTCATAACATTAGTGAACTTGAGCGAATGTCTACACACATCTGATTCATTTAGATGTGGTCAGATAGGCGAATTTTATAGCTGTACGCTCTTTAAAAGCTTCCTGTGCTACAGACTTGAAGCAAAAACACACAATATATAACATTCATCAAATGTGGCACGTGAAAATTGCAAAATTAAAGTTGGTACAAGCTACCACATCATAACACACTTCTGCAGTATGTGATGCAGTGTGTCTGATTGCTTAAAAGGAAATTAATTTTTTACTAAAAAATCACCTGATTACATGGATGCTAAGTCAACACGCTTGCAGATTTTGTAAGCTCAACCTTGATGAAAGAACTAATGCACACAGGGTTTCGCATAATAATCTCTTTCACAGAGCGACAAAACGCCATGACATCGTTATTTCTAGCACTAAAAATCGCTTGAAACATAACTTCAGAAAAAAATTTCCCTAATTTTTCCAGGTTTTAGTAAAAAAACAGCAGTTTCCTTGACTTTTCCCTTACATTTTAACCCAATTTTCATTTTCCCTGACTTTTCCCGAAGTTCCCAGTTTTCCAGGTCAGCAACCCTGTTAAAACTAGTAATTCAAAAAATAGTTCAAGATTGCAGAAAATGTTTCTAAATGATTTGACAAACGAGTCAGAAATTAAATTTTTATGCATATATATGCTGAAAACAGTCATCAAAAATTAAGAATTAGTCTTGAAAAAGCTATTTAAATTGAAATCATAAAGCAGCTAAAACATAAACTGTCAATGTTAGATTGAGTGATAAATATGGCATAGGCTATAAAGAAAATTAACCAGTCTTAAACTTCAAAAGCTTTTTATTCTAAACAAAATAAACAGAAACTCTTGCTTTAAACGTCTATAAGATCATAAAAAAGCACTATAAACAAGGTATTCAAAGATTTTTAATCATGAATAACGTTTTCGGACTGGATTAGAGTCCATCATCAGTTCTACATTCGACAATTCTCAGATTGTTATCGAACAAATTTTTAAACATTAGAATAATAGAACAAAGATTAACATATTTAAATAAATGGTTTTTACAATTTTAACATTTAAAAAAAATTAAAAGAGAGAACAGAACTAACTTCTAATAATAACAATTTTGATAAACTGGCATAACTGCCTATACTAATTACATATATGTATAACACATGGTAAACTAATATTAACATTAGGATATAAATATAGATTCTATATATATACACATGTATATGTAAGATACGATTACAAAAGCAAGCATAAAAATGTATATATGACAAAAATAACACGAGATAGCATATAAAATAGAAATCCAGGATGACAGAGCCTACCTATGTCTAAGCATTTTACAACAATAACCTGGTCAGTAAAAGGTAAATCTAATACCTTACAAGGGCAAGTTAAGAAAAAACGGTCTTAGTATAAGAAAATAATGAGGGGAAAGCTACAACCGCATACCTATATTCTATTCACAGCAGCCCATAGCCACGAAGGAAGCAAATCATTTGGAATATTATCATTAATTAACTTCCTATAGACCGAACGTTTTATCATCTGAATAGCTTCATGGGTGGTTAGACCCTTCCCATCATAAATAGTCTTCACTACTGTAGCATTCGCCCATTGAATATCAATATGAATATCAATCAAAATGTGCAAGTGAATACAGAAAATGGTGAATATGTTACAAAAATATATAAAAAACCCACCTATAAGTTAGTTATGATTCCTTACCGATCCAATGACCCATACCATTATAAAATCACTGTCTTTAGGGCTTTATTCAGTAGGATTTGTACACATATTACAAAGTAGTCTGATAAGCAATATGAATTAAATGCTATATGTGACCAAGGGAAAAAATACAGCTACAATTATAAAACTATGCTTGGTGTGTGGGACAAAGTATCTGGTTCCCTAATGAATGCCCCTCCTAAGCTAGCTAGTGGACAACCTACCTCGGACATATGTACATATCTAGACCTTACGTATGATAAAGTCCTGACTAAATTATGTAATAAGATGATAAGGTCCTCTGATTATAGGATAGCATGGAAGAGGGGAAGTACTTTATATAATAACTTATGAAATGCGAAATATCCTATACCAGATAGTAGGAAACCTGGTATCTACGAAATCCCCGTTTTTAATAATGATGAGAGATGCTTGCAGTTTTATATAGGGAGTAGCGCAAGGAATACATACAAGCGGATTAATGAGCATAAAACGGATATAGAGGCGGGTAGGCTGACCACAGCATTGGCCTATAAGTTTTATGAATCGAGTATTGATATTCAATGGGCGAATGCTACAGTAGTGAAGACTGTTCTTTTCTAAAAAAAGGTCATATTATATTAGGGTCCATTAGAATAGGTCTATATCACACGACTCCCAAGAGACCGTTTGAAGTTTCGTTTTCCCTATAGTTGAGTTCGTATTCAATCAAATCTTTGATCGTACAGTATTGTAAAATGAGTGGATCACCCAAACGATGATACACAGTTAGGATGACGTATGCAACGTGATTTCTGGATGTTAAGCGTGCGATTTCGGAGTTTTGATTTTGTTTATGATGGACTTTTTTGATAGATTAAAGTTATTTTTCTGTACAGATTTTAAATAGTTATTACTTTTTCGTTATTTTAAACATTATTTTAGTTACTTTTTAATCTATTTTATTTAAATCATCGATGAATAAATATAATAAGTATTTATCAAATACTAGGGAATGAATTAAAACATTCTTAATTAATAATAATGAAAAATATATTTTTTTACTCAAATATGAATCCTAGGTAAGATTCTTGATTAGAGTTTTCGTGTCGCGTCTTTATCAGGCAGTGTGGTGTCGCTATCTGATTACAGTATATAGACATAGATTGGAGTTGGTGGCACGATGCGCTCGATTGCATTGGGGTAAGATAAAATTTTACCTTGTATCGTATTAAATGAATTATTGCAAAATTTCCTTCTTACGTTATGGCTTTGCTTATTGCTTCAATTTCTCCAGTAAAATTGATTTTTTTTTATCTGTGTATAAGCTGACCCTCCCACTTCAGAAATTTTTTTGGGAAAAAACCTCGGCTTATACACGAGTATATACGGTAGTTAAGTTTTGATTTACTTCAATATGTATTTTTACAAAATTTTCATAGACAAAGCATTAATTTAAATCCTAATAAATTTTTTATAGCTGGAAATGGAGAATGATGATGTTATTGAAGTATATCAAGAGCAGACGGGTGGACATTAGCATTTTGTGTCGGTTATAGGTCCATTTGTATTTTAAGAGGCCTCCATTAATTTTTAGCTCGCCGAGCTGGAATACAAATAAGAAATGTTTAAATAAAGAAAGATTTATCTTACCTTCCATATGGCAAGAAAGAGTACGTTTTCAAAGTGGATGTTGCATGGGACTAAATTTTTTGTGCCCATCATTGCTGGCATATCTAAACAAAAATATAAAAAAAAAGATAAACTATATATTGCATGCTTATTCACAGAAGTCTGTGTTTCAGAACATGATCATCCACATTATAAACTTCAAATTGTTTTTGTTTTAGAAGTTGAATGTTGTCTCTCTTTATGTAAATAATCACACGTATGAGATATATATTATATATATGTATATGTATA